>JAUOBX010167679.1:0-18417 GCA_032360705.1 Eupentacta quinquesemita
CAGAGGTCATTCAGTGTATCCAATTTGCATAATTTATGCAAAATTCTAAAGTTTGTTAGATCGTTATGGAAGCTGGTCAATGTAATCTACCATTGGTACTGATAATTCGAGAGGTACAGCAAGGGTCACCAGAGGTGTCTATAGAGAAAATTAAATAATTCCTCCCAATAGTTTCTCCGTGGGACTTATAGAAAAAACCCACTGATCGCGCAACTAGGCGAGACACTTGTCGGCGATCGCCTTGTTAATTTTCTACTTCACTCATCGAGCATCTCATTTCCTCTTCAAGATCAAATTCAACCAAACCAATTATTGTTGAAGAGTTAGTCAGTATAAATTTGCTGCAAAATATATCGTTATCGACGGCCAATTACATCGGAATGTATCTTGTATACCTTGGCTTCCTTGGCACATGACGTCATCTGTGTAATGTTAATTCGAGCGCTCGCAGCATGATTGCGCATCGACTGTTCGCTGTATCACGGGTAAAATTGTCGAATTAGATTATTATGACTCCACAAAAGTGGTTCCCAAACTCACGAGAGGTTTACTTTCTCTACGCAGGTAAACGATGCTTGCGCATCCGTCGACCACCTGTACCGGAAGGGAGAAGAGGACAGCATGAGCGGACGCGATGACCAGAGGAATGACGGTGATAGGTATGTGTGTCAAAATATAACCCCCAAAAGACGCCACATTATGTCGAGATTACTTGCTGAGTCGTTCAGTTTCCGTGACACTGAAGAATATGGCAAGCCGAATGTGCAATAATTCGACGACCGCCGATAAACAGTGTTTTCCGGTCTATAAATAGTGTTTATCGCCCAAAACTCCACTTATCGACCGATAAACAGCGTTCCTCGATATACTGAGAGTTTCGATTTGATCAACCCTGTTTATCAACTGATGAACTTGGTTTCGAAAAACACTGTTCAACGACCGATAAACACTGTTTTTCGAAGAACACTGTCTATACCTCGATGAACTGAGTTTTTCGGAAGCTGCTTTTCGCTGAACCGAGTTCATCGATAAACAGTTTTTTTAAGCTCACTCCTAGCCATATGGCAGATGCTGCCCCAAAAGCTTCAATTCATCTTCTTCAGTTATTCGTAATGGTCCTTAGGTAAAGGTCCATTAAAAGTGTTTGAGAATAGTGGGTCCCTGGGGCTTATATGAATACCTCAGAATCTTGTATCTCCTATCATTTTTGTTGCACAGTGATATTTGGTCATAACGATTATCTAATAGCCGTACCCTCAAGGTGCCCATGGATTCAAGACTCAAGGCCCAGGGGCCCATCATGTGAAATCGTGCAAAATGCTTCTCCTACTACACGCTTTAATTGATTCGCTCAAAGTTACGTGTAAAGGTCCTTGGGTCATGGGCCATTGAGAGGGGGTGGGGACGGGTACAAATTCGTGGCCCGAAACCCAGGGCCCTTCATTTCGAAATCACGGTCACAACGATGCTCTAACAACCATACCTTTGGGATGGTCATGAGTTTTGGGTCCGAGGTCCCAAATGCCATTATGACATCAATGTTAGCTCAATCAGTCACTTTTCATCGGATTGCACTAGTGAAGCAAGTTTACATGTACCAGGTGAGCTACTGTGCCATTGGCACTCTTGTTTCTGTGTAGCTGTATGATTTGTCGATGCTTAAAACACTGTTTATCGATGAACAAAGATTTTCGAGCGATAAAATCTTATTATCGTTGATAACTATGTTTTTCGGCGATGAAGGGGTTAGGGGGATAGAAGGCTGCTATCCGAATAACTCCACCAGGATCACGTATACAGCGAAAGCGACTGCAGATTTCCTTCACGATAGTTGTTGAGGAAGGACTACGCCCTGGACCATTTGCTCGTTTATCCCTATTGCTCACTGGCATTTCCTCTAGAAAGTTTAGGTTTTGGACCCTAGCAGCACATATATATATTTGGTACTACCACTGAACGTGGACAAGGCCCCAGTAAGGAATCACTACACAATAATTTTGTTCCACTATCCACTTTCTATTTCCTATACATTTTTCTGAAAAATATTTCTCAATTACTTCCCCGCTTCAGTTCCTTACTGTTCCCCTCATCTTCGTCCCCTCACAATACATTCTTCTCTCTCCATTCTTCCCGTTATTCGCATTTTCTTTTTTTGTTTCTTCTCCCGAATGTCTCTTCCTCATTTCCCTCACCATTTTCCCGAACCCGACCACTTAGCGCACTCGCTTGCTGCGCCCTTGTCAATCGTTATTTTTATCTCACATTTTATTCATTATAACACCTGAATCTTCCATTGTGGCCTGCCACCTACCCCCCCCCCCCCCCCCCCCCCCTCTACTTTCCTCTTCGTCTCAATTTCAGGAACACTTTTCGATGCGGTGCTTCAGTTTGATTGCCATGCTATAAAACACTCCCAATCTGGTGCTAAATCAGGATTGTCGCCAGAATTTAACAGGACAATACGAACTCCTAATAGGCCCTTGGGGAAACAGACAAACAGACAGAGGCAGGAAGTGATAGCGGGAGGTGGGAGAATACCCCTATAGATCACTCTCTGTCATAAAATATTTAATGAGTTGGAAAGTGGTGTCGTTAAGTGGGAGATAACATATCGGGTTTAACATGTGGCATACAGATGGGATGCGGAAGAGCTCTGTAGATGCGTGATAGCTTTTTGATCAGGCGGAGTAACGTGGAGTGAGTTTATCAAATGGTGCACCGTGTAACCAGCATACACGCCCACCCATACGTTTAGCTCACCCTATAGCCCATATGGCTTGTAAGCTATTTTGATCACGCATACATGTATATCTATCTATCTTTCTATCTTTCAATTGGTTAACAATTGATTCCAATTGCTACCCATCTGATACACTCCGATTGATAATGATCAAATTGGTCACATTGATGTCCAAGTAATGGGTCTTCCTGGCGTTACCAAAAATAGAGTTCAATTTGGCTAAAATATGTGCTTCTCCTCCTACAGTTGGAATCAGATTTTCCATGAAAGTTGGGCTTCATAACTGGGTACTAATGCTACATATAAGGTGTTCAGGTATTCAAGGTCCAAGGTCATCTGGTGGGCCGTTCAGGCCCATTTGTGGAAATATGTCGAAAGCTTTGCCTCCGATGTTTGAATCGGATGATCATAGGAGGTGGTCATTATCCGCATTGGATACCAATGCTATACATATTGGGTGCCCAGAAATTTGAAATGAAATGTCACCTTGGGGTCAATTCAACCGAATAGTATATTTCAGGGTCACATGAGCGCAACGCTTCCCCCACTCATGTGTATTACAAGGCTGCAAATCAGGAGGTGATCCACTGTGTCATCGGCACTCTTGTTTTCCTTTTGTTTTCGTTTCTAGCTGCGGTTGGACAGTTCAAGCAGTCATCATGTCTCTCCGTACGTCCATTCGTTTGTTCGTCCGTTCGTCACGTCCGCGAATAACTTTAAAACCGTCAATGCGATTGATACGAAACTTTGCCCACATGTCTGCCCTTCAGTAAACCCGGATGAGTTCGTATGTGGGCGTATCCGCACCGCTGTGACGACTGCTATCTCGGATTTTGTCGAAACTGATTTGGTTGCATATTTAGGCGTTTTGGAACATGGCAATCGTTTTGGGATGAACTTTCATTTTCGCACCATACGACACCACTCGGCGGCCATTCAGATTTTTTTCGACGCAACTGATTTCGTCGCATATTTACGCGCGTCATGACGTGGCGATCGTTGTGAGACCAATTTTGACTTTTGCCCATTTCGAGCACACCCGGCGGCCATTTCAAATTTTCCGACGCAACTCATCTTATAACAGATTTACGCGTTTCCTACTTCAAACGGTATTTGCCAGCAGCTACAAAGACGTTCACGATTGCGCTGGTTTAATCCCGCGCCGGACGCAAAAGGAATCTCTATGCGATGGTGCCGGCGTGTTTGTGTGTGTGTGTGTATGTGTGTGTTACACCTCTTGTAAACACGATAACTAGTGAACGAAAAGGTGCAGAGACTACATACTTGGTATATAGGTTTGTCATTTGGAATACATGCTTTGTCATGCAATTCCCCTGATTTCGTCGAATTTGGAGGGAACTTGATGGATGTGGACTATAGGCGGTCCCGAGAAACATGACGGTCATTTCAATGTCATCGAAGGTCAAATTAGCGTAATATATGCGATTTTTCAACTTTGTCAGAATTGAATAAAACTCAGTGGGTATGTAGGCCTACTTTAATTAGTGCTGAACAACATTAGGGTAAATTCAAGGTCACATGAGGTCAACCAGACATGGTTTGTGCCATTTTTCTAACCATTGAATGTCCATATTCATAATTATCATGGCGATATACACGTGGGCGGTTTGCCGCCTGCATATGGCAAGGCAAGGAATCACTACGCATCCTTGCGTCCTCGTTTTTGAGAGGAGGGGCGGATGGGCAGGAGGGCTGATCGGAAGGATTGGTCATGTCTCTCCGTATACGTCCGTTCGCCCGTTCGCCATGTTCGCAAATAACTTCGAAACCGTACATGCGACTGACACAGAACTTGACACACATGTCCGTTCTCCGGAAATCTTTGATGAGTTCGGAGTTCGGGGACCTCACATGGGATCAAACTTAACATTTGCTGGGACACTATAGCATGCACGATACTGTAGTAGTAGTAAAGGGACGGATAAAGCATGTTTCCATTTGGCATCAGTGGGATATATGGCCGGGAGTATACCCTGCTCCCTATGGTGGGCTACATAGGAACAATTGTTGCAACATACATATTAGCTAATGTGTGTATCCAATGAGTCAGAATCTCGTCAGAGTCTTCGGCAAGTAAATCCACTTTCGGATGTTCATCTCAACTACATTTCCCATGATTGATGATGTGTTTATTATTTTGCAGTGTTTCGAAGCTCTCAGAGAGACCGGACAAGGTTCCATCAGACCCGGGTCGATCAAATGAGTTCCCACCAAGTGAGGTTAGTGTGTGATTAGTTTATACCGCCTCGATGGGCCCATCCTGCATGTAGACAATAATGTGTTGCACATTGGAGTGGTAGGGCCCTATGCTTGGTCAAACGTCTGAGCATGAAAATGGTGTGTCATATTACGCAGTGGCAGATGCAAAGCGCGAATGAAAACCAGAAAGTTAGAAGACTTGATTCAGTGAACATTCGACCTGACCCTATAGAACGATATGATGTTGAACCCAGGGATACCCTCGCGCGATTGGTTCATCCGGGTGGGAGCACATTATCTTATTCCAGTGTGCCACATGCTGGAGTCGACCTCATTCTGGTCTTTTCAAGTTGTGTGAACTGTACTCTTCTTGAGTTGAGATTATTCCTATCGGAACTCTGTGGGTCCATTCACCCATCCATCGGGTCCGAGTTATCATGCTAACAAGCGGTAATTAACCAAAATATTATTCTGCCACAATGTCTCCTTATTCACTGTTAAAGAACTATAATCGTCTCAAAACACCAAAACGGGAAGTCGACGATGGCTGTTCGCATGACATCACATCACAGATCACTTCACATGATCCGTCGGTACGGATTTTCCAATGATTTTGCCCAGTGACGATATATCGTATCGATATCGTGATGCATTTTTCGTCATGACGTCATGCAAATGACTCCGTCCGGCGTTATCGCCAGTTGCTACGAGACGACATTCTCTTTTTTTTTTATTCCGTGCCGAAGTCAAAAGGAATCTATGCGATGGTGCAGGCGTGTGTATGCGTGTGTATGTGTGTGTATGTGTGTATGTTACACCCCTTGTAAACACGATAACTAGTGAACGAAAGAGTGCAGATACTTCATACTTGGTGTGTAGGATGGCCATACAGAGTACATGATCCCTGTTGTTTTGGGGTCCGGGCCTAGGTCATCTGGGGTCAACAGAGGTCAAAGTCTGAAAACCTTGTACACACGATAAGTAGTGATCGAAAAGGTGCAGAGACTCCATACTTGGTATGTAGGTCGGCCATATAGAGTACCTGATCCCTATTGTCTGAGGGTTTGGTCCGATTACTCTTTTAGATGATGGGTGATAACGATAATTTCAATGCAGCAATCAATTGTTCCCATTATGTCACTCCTTTGTTAAACTCAAAGACTAAAAGTAATGAATAACTATCATTCTGAATAAATCAGTGTCCCATTCTAATCAGTGTGAAAACAAGCGCAATCGTAAACGTCTTGGTAGCTGCGGCCAGCCTACTGTATGTGGTAGGTCCAAACTGACTGAATGAGTAACCTGTTGAAGATTAAATGGCCGCTAGGTGGGGTCGTGCGAAAGTAGAAGTTGGTCCCGAAACGATCGCCATGTTCCAAAACGCGTAAATCTACGATGAAATTACTTCGTAAAAAAAATCAAAATGGCCACCGGGCGTGGGGTCGTAATGGGCGAAAATAAAAGTTGGTCTCAGAACGATCGCCACGTTCCAAAACGCACAAATATGCGATAAAATCAGTTCGTCAGGACTTCAAAATAGCCGCTGCGTGTGGTCGTAATGGGCGAAGAAAAAGTTGGTCTCGAAACGATCGCCACGTTTCAAAACGCACGAATATGCGATGAAGTCAGTTTCTTCGAAAATTCAAGATGGCCGCCGGGCGCTGTCGTCATGGGCGAAATTGAAAGTTGGTCTCAGAACAATTGCCAAGTTCCAAAACGCACAAATGAGCGATAAAATAATTTCGTCGGAAACATCCAATGGCCGCCGGGCGCTTTCGTCATGGGCGAAATTGAAAGTTGGTCTCAGAACAATCGCCAAGTTCCAAAACGCACAAATGAGCGATAAAATACTTTCGTCGAAAACATCGAATGGCCGGCGGGTGGGGTCGTAATGGGCGAAAATGAAAAGTTGGTCACTGAACGATTGCCACGTTCCAAGCGATTAAATCGAATCGTCAAAAAATCGAGATAGCCGCCGGGTGTGGTCGTGAAGTGCTCAAATAAAAATTGGTCTCAGAACGATGGCCACGTTTCGAAACGCGTAAATCTGCAAAAGAATAAGTTTGACAACATCCAAAATCAAAGCAGTGCGGCGACGCCCACTTTGGAACTCATCCGATATTTTTCAGGAGCGGACATGCGTGCCAAGTTTCATGTCAATCGCATGTAAGGTTCCCAGGTTATTTGCGGAAGTGACGAACGGGGACACATGATGACTGCTTGAACTGCTCAGACGCAGCTGAAAATTACTCGACTAGGGTCGATGCGCACCTCTGAACAAGACTTTCCGTTATTGGGTTAGGATGTTTCAAGCAGTCAGAGAACAATCCAATGAATTCATTTTTAGCTCACCCTAGCCATACGACCAGGTGAGCTATAATTGTGATCATATTTATTTATTTATTTATTTATTTATTATTATCAATTGATTCCGAATTGCTATTCCTCCTACACTTTATAATGGAAAATGATGAAACTTGGTCGCCGCTTGGTGACTTGGTGAACCATCTAGAATGTTGACGAAATTAGGGTCCAATTCATCTGGCAGGTCATTTGGGCCATTTTGAAAAAATCTGCGAAACGATTCTTTCCCTAGAGTTTGAATCAGATGATCATGAAAGTTGGTAATTATTATCGGATAGGATGTTCAGGGATCCACGATCCAAGGTCATGTTGCGGGCCAAATGCGTTTTCTTCTGATTTCGAATCTGATGATCATGGAAGGGCAGGTTCAAAACCATCGGCAGTAACTGGTGACCGAAAACAGCCAACAGACAATACCTATCGTAAATAACTCACTCATCATGTCATTCATTTTTGAAGATCGCGGGAACTGATCATGTGCCGTCTGCACCGATGGACTTTGAGAGCGCAGTATCGCCTGAGGGGGGATTCGCCGAGAACTACACGAGGTATCGTATTTGAATTTAAACACAGCAGTTTTTTTACTTTCTATACTCTGTATGCCGGTGATATAGACAATCGTTATTTGCCAGCAGGTGTGTGTGGGGGGGGGGGGGGACTGCTGTTCTTCGATGCTTCCAATAACGCTTTAGACATGTCGGGTTCTCATTGCCTGGAAAACCGAATAAAGTTATGCCTATCGGATAACTACCTTGCTGGGAAAAATAAAGTCTCAATTCAAGGACATCAACATCAACAATTTTGAGGAAGCAATAAACCTAGCGCAAGATCGCGACGCGTGGAGGAAGATAATCGCTGAGCATGTCGGATAGACGGTCTCAACCTACTACTACTACTATCGGATAATAACCAAGGGTTGAATTGATCGACCCACATCTGAGGGGTCATAAAACAATCCATTAACCTCCCTGGAGTGAAACCAGAGACAACATTCCTAGATGAGAAGAAATCACCATCCTAGGCCAAACTCATAAACAGAGGTAGACATTCTACATCATAATGACCTTCAATTGACCACCAGGATGTGAGCACATGCTATTAAGTTGTCACCGACGTATCATTAAGTTTTAAGACACAGGAAGAGTATTCCAAAATACCAATGCACATAATGACAGAGGTCAGCAAACTCTCGAACTACAGAGTAGAGGATATCAGAAAGAATCACTCATCAGAGGATAAAACAACGAAGTCACACTAATTTGGCGAAAATTAAGGGGGGGGGGCACATAATGCATAATTATTTGCATCTCATGTAAGGTCATTCTATAATTAAATATTTAAAAACAGGCATGAGCCCCCAACGGAGTGGATGACTGCATGAGGCTACTTCATTTCATTGCCACTTCAGTTCTGGGTCACGTATAATAGTCAGCACAGTGAAATTCTCCACTCATGCAAATTAGGGGTGACAAGTGACAACACAGTATTGTTTGCACACATCCGAAGAGCTTGACCCCTGGGATCAATAAAACCGGTCATTTAGCTGTGCATGGGGGCTAAACAAGTGAGTATAGACCAGTTCACTGGTAGTATAGTCTGAGAGATTCTGAGTTATAAATTTGTTCACTGTAGAATGCTATGATCGGGAAAATGATTTAAATATTAGTTACTGTGAATGCATTGATAACTTTTCGTATAAATGAATTAGGTTCCTGAATTAAATTGAAGGAAGCGGTATCAGGCATGTCTGTTTTTGGCTGAAAATATCTGTCTGTCCATTCATATTATCGACAAATAAAAATAAAGCTTGGTGACAATAAGCATGGGCTGGTCAGCAAGTTATGTGTTAACTAGGGGATCAGAGGAACGAACCAACTCAGGATGGGCTATGGGAAGGAGTGGGTCTCACCCCTCCCGAGTTCCTCCTGTGCGAATGCCACTGTTGACTATAGTAATATATGGTTGCATAAGCCATTAGGTAAACCTGACTGTAGTTTAACACTCAGTCGCACATTAGTGTCTTGATGGGTGGGGGGGGGGGGGGGGGATGCACCGCGTACTCTTGCTTGATTCTTCGTGAAAACTATTCTTGTGGGTTCTTCTCAATCTGTTTGGCTGCTAGCTGCATAAGGAGCGAGACTCCTGATCTTCAGGGGCCACTTATGGAGCTGGACTGTAGATTGTGAGCATTCAACTCTTGCAGCTTCGCTTCCGAGAATTCATTGAATCGGATAGTCATGAAAATGGGTCATTATTATTGGGAACCAATGATAAATACAGACATTCAATATCATCTAGTGGCCCTAATGGGTAATTTCCCGACCATATGAGAAAAATACTAAAAGCTACTGATTTAAATGATCTTGCGAGTCGGTCCGTATTAACAATAGCCAATGTCACATGTGGTGATTGAGATTTCGAGTTCAAAGCGTATCTTTGGTCAATGTTTGTATTTGTTCTATGTGCGAAATGCTCCACCTCATACAGCACAAACCCAGCAAACACAGAACGTTTTCGAACATTTTGTAACTATCCCAGAGTGCAGGAAAACGTTTCAAGATGGAAATGTTCTTTAAATATTTCATTAACGTTCCTCGAATAGTCCGTCAAAACGTTTGCATGGAACATTCATGCAATGTGTTTACAATATGCAAAAAGAATAGTTCTCGAATCTCACTGCGAAACGTTTGGTGGAAACGTTTTTGTAATGTTATTTACATGACACTGTGAAACATTTGACTAAAACACAGGTGCGGCATAATGACGGTATGTCCGCGAAATATCTTCAGACTATTTTCAATAAACATTATTCAGGAACGTTCTAGATACGTGCTAAGAATGGTACAGGAAATATTCGCCTAAATTTCTGTTGCACCATTTTCGCAACATGAATGTGCCTACAGCATATTTTCGAAACAGTTCAGGGAAACGTTGAATGAAATCATTTTAACAACGTTTCATTGATGTAACACTGAGATACTCCCTAAAACACTGCCATAACATGTTGATAACATGCACTTGAAACATTTTCGAAATATCTCCGAAGACATTTCCAAAGCGTTCACAAACTAAATCTGTTACTCCACATTTCATATTTTCAAAACATTTTGATGACATATTTTGTAACAGTTTGCCGAAACATGTTATTAATATTTTTAAAACATTTTCGTGTTTGCTGGGAATGATGATCACGGAAGTTGGTCAGTTTTATTGAGACAAATGCTACATATGGGGTGTTTGGGTAATTGATGTCAAAGGTCATCTAGGTAAAATTCTGCCCAATTTGTAATTTCAAGGGTTCTATGAACGGAACAACACTCACGTGCGCTATTATTGCGAATCAGCAGATGAGTCACTGTGACATTGTTTATTCTGTGCCGGAGTAAAAATGAAGCTATGTGAGGGTGCGAGCGTGCGTATGCGTGTGTATGTGCGTGTGTGTGTGTATTTGTGTGTGTGTGATTTTTTGTTACGCCCCTTCTGAACACAATAACTAGTGAATTAGAAGGTGCAGAGACCTCATATTCTGCCATATGGAGTACATGATCCCTATTGTTTTAGAGTTTGGTCCAAGGTCATCTGGGGTCAACAGAGGTCAATGTTCAAGAACCTCGTAAGCACGATAACTAGTGAACGAAAGGGTGCAAGAGAATCCGTACTTAGAAGGCCATTTAGGGTCGTCAAATTGGATCGTACATGATCGCTATTGTACATGGGTTCGGTCCAAGGTCATCAGGGTTCAACAGTGGTCGAAGTCTAGAAAACCTCGTAGACACGATGACTAGTGAACGAGAAGTCCAGATACTTCTTACTCAGAATGTAGGTTGGCCACATGTGGTACATTATCCCTATTGTTTTGGGGTCGATCCAAGGTCATCTGGGGTCAACAGAGACCAACATTTGAAAACCTCTGGAACACGATAATCAGTGAACGGAAAAGTGCAGAGACTTCAGAGACTCTACCCCGTTTTCTCAAGATCATGATTTAGGAATGATCATGGGTTCTTCTTTGAGAATGTGTAGTAATGTACCTTTGTGAAGCTGCCCTAGCCTACATTCAATTATAATGATAGAGGATATTCACCAATGCTTAGATCAGAAGACTACCACCATACCGGTCCATGCTTCGTTGCATCCAGGCTGGACGTTTGTAATTCACTGTTGTGTGGTCTTACTGACAACCTAATTGACAAGATTCAGCGAATGCAAAACATTGCTGCACGCCTCATTCTCCGTATTCCTCGTCATGAGCATATCACTCCATTGCTTGACCAGCTCCACTGTCTCCCAATCAGACAGACATTCGCTCTTAGAATTCTTCTACTGACGTATAATTAGTGAAAGAAAAGGTGCATAGACTCCTTATTTGATATGTAGGTTGGTCATATGGATTATATTATCCCTATTGTTTTTTAGTCTGGTCCAAGGTCATCTAGGGTCAACATAGGTCAACAGCCGGTCTAACAACCCTATAAACATGATAACTAGCCATACTTGGAATGTAGGTTGGCTATATGGAGTACATGATCTCTTTTGTTTTTGTGTTTGGTCCAAGGTCATTTCGGGGTCAACATATGTCAAAGTTTGAACATTTAGTGAATACGATAACTAGTGAACAAAAAGGTGCAGAGATTCCGTAGTTGGTTTGTCGGTTATACATGTAGGCCTACATGATCCCCTGTGTTTTCTGGTTTGGCTTGATGACATCGGTATGTGGGTTTGTCATATACCTAATCCTTATCGTTTGTTAGTCTGGTTCAAGTTCTTTGCAATTGTTTTTTTTCTAAACTACGCATCGTTGTGTTCTCTTCTATATTCTCAGCAACCACTGCTTGCCGAACGATCTGCCGAATTACATCCAGGAGTTGGTCAAGGAGTATGACACCAAACCATCCAGTCCGTTCATGGGTGCCACTGTCCCTGGAAACTTCCAATGGTCTGCAGCTCATGAAACGTTAAAATTCTATCCGAAAATCTTATTGTGGTGTCCAATGTCAAGATACAATCTGACTCTGATGTGTGATAAACACGGACGAGAGTTAAAAGCAGACAAGTGGATCTGCGGACAACACAAATCAGTACAACCAAGGCTTTTGTATGATATAAGGGGTAACGTTCTGACTGTTGCAAGGTACTATAAGTGCGACGAGAAAAACAACACTCACCGCGTCATGTCAACTGCCATGGACATTCTAAAGCAACTGCCGTCTTCAATACCGACGCCATTCGTGCTAACGCATAGAGCTGGCTGTACATCCGTCCTCATGGATTTAATTTATTCCCAGATTAGTATTGGAACGAACTTCCAGAACATTTCAAGGCTACTGCAGGATTTGAACAAACGGTTCTGTGCATCAATACACGAGAGGACAACTGTGTCACACCCGGCTTCGAACACCGGCAACACGTCAATGTCCAAGTCCATAGACGTGTTCAAAGCTCCCAGCAATGACTTTTTGATGGCTTTATTTCTGACAGAATTTAGGACAAAATGTTCCAGGTATGAAACCGAAATGGAGACGAAAAGTGCTACTTCCCTGTCTATTGACCATACATTCAAAGTTTCTAAAAACGTAGGAGTCGTCCGGAATGCATCGGGAAAATGGGTGAAACAATTCGAAAATATGTTCATTGTTCTGAACGAAGTAGGAGAAGTTGTGACATGGGCTTTTACGCGGAGCACTAAATTCAGCCAAATCAGGCCACTTTTAGAGAGCCTCCGTGATAGGTTAACGTCACAATCAGAATCATTAACTCACATTATGGCCGACAATTGCTGTCAATGGGACGCTAAGTTGAAAGAAGTTTTTGGCGAGGGAATCGACGTGAAATTAGATATATTTCACGCAGTACAACGTCTAACAACATGTTTGCCAAAACATAGTTCGTTTAGAAAACAATGCATAAATGATTTCACTTTGATTTTCCGCCAATGCGATGACCTGGATGTAAAACGCAGGAAGATAACACCGACCCCGTCTGTTATTTTGAAGAACCTTCAGCTGTTTGTATCGAAGTGGTCGAAAGTAAGTTGCAGCAAAACGCAGAAAATGGTGCTCAACGAAGAGGCGTTACAAGCAATTGAAAATATGAAAACACATATGAGTAAGGGGTGCTTGAGCGGAATTCCTCCTGGTCACGGTACCAATCGGAATGAAGGTATTCATCGGAGACTAAATAGCTCAGTAATTTCAGGCGCTACTAGAATTTCCCCAGAACTGGCTTTTGCGTTGGTGACATATTTCTTTTACAATTCGAATTGCGCCATAGCGCACGCGGATCAAGGACATCCCAAACTCCCGATACCTGGCGATGGTTCCAATCAAAGCAAGTCAGAAACCTTTGGTTTTATACATGAGACGAAGTGCTCTGAAGAATGTGAAACTGATGGTACAGAAGAACATTGCGACATGGGTTTGGAGTACCTAGCAAGTATAAAAACTACTTATCTCAACTACGTGCAACTTACGGCAAGTGTAGACGCAAAATGCTCTGCTAGGCATATCAACGTGGTGGATTTGTTAATTATTCCTCACGATCGTGCAGTTCCCATTTTTAGCGATGTAGCCTCAGGCATTCAGCAAACTTATAGTGATGACGATGGCGGCACCAGCTCAGTTAACCTGAGCCTACGCAGGAATTTATCGGCATACGGTCTACGAACAAAAGGCACCGATTCGACAACACTATGGAACACGTTGGTAGACGTTATTCACGGATTGAATGACAAAAATGAGAACAGTGCCTTTCTGAAATACGCGGAGGAAAAAATATTTCTGAAACCTCTATCACTAGTAACCGCAGACGACATACGAGTCATCTTCAATGGGAGCCTCTCACTAAAAGCAATAGCAAATGAACTATGTTGCCCAATCATGGTTATCACATCTTTTTCATCATTACCCGAGGTACTGTTCACACCAGATGCGTTTTTGATGAGTTCTCCCATTTATATAGCATATTCCAATGGAACATTCATGGTCACAACCGATGCACAGCGAACTGATCAAGAGATGGGAACACATCTCGACCACGGAGCCCTACGCAAGCAAACAGGTTGTTCTTGTGGGAGGGACAAAGTGAAAAAAGATAACAATTTCAAAGCATGCATGGAGCGGACCTCCGTCGATTTTGGGCGGAAGAAAACTATGAAAACCAGATGCCCCTGTCATCGAGCACAACAAGGTTGTGCTGAACACTGCAAGTGCAGGAACTGCCATAACGTTTTCAATGACGACGGTGATGGTAATAATGAAGGTAGACCCACTCCTAGCCAAGTTGGAGTCGTGCCTGGACGTACCCGTGTGCGTAAGACACCGACGACAGCTAAAAGGAAGGCAGGCGAAGAATTCATGGTTGAAAACAATCAATCTATTAAGCAGGGATCGTGGTCAGATAACGAGTGCTGTTTGCTTGAGGGCATAATCGATGTATCACACCAGAGTGCTTCTCCTGACATTACGAGATTAACTTTATTGTTTAACAATGCTGTTCGTGCGATCGGGGATGAAAATTTGTCCAGGAAATCAGAGCAGTCTATCGGAGGGAAATTGTCTCGCAGAGCAGAGAGATTAGAATTATATCTAACTATGATTTCCTGCGAACTTGACAATGAGATAAGGAGAATTCGCGGAGAAGGTACGGATGAAGCCTAGAGATAATGATAATGTCGTGGTGGAAGTAGGCCTATACAAGTCACATCTCAACGCGCATCACAATGATTACCCGTGCATTGGGTATGTAGAGTTGAGTGGACTGTTCAGTCACACGCTCGTTGCCGGGGGCGTTTGAGTCGTTCGTGATCGAGTGTCGGATAGTTACGTCGTTATCCTTCAATGAAAAGACCCGATTGACTATCATGTGACACTATGACATAATCATGGCATAACACTCTCAGAGATCGTTATAGTTCTGTGAGATGGAGCCATGCCTACTATTTTGTGCGCCCAACTCTTCTCCGTTGCGCCTTGGCATGGGTCGTCCAATGATATGCGCGGAGTCGTCCGTGGTCGTGTACGCCGCTTCCCCGTTCGTCAGCACTGCGCATTACCACTTAACAATCCCTCTCCACGCATTTCTGTCACCAGCTAGTGTTGTCAAAGTCTCCGATCCAAGATACAGAGTCTGTCTGATATTATTCAGGTCTTGGTTTACTCATACACCACGTTGTTGTTGGTCTTCGTCGGACGCAGCGCCGACGGAGGAGATGGAGCCAGGCCTACTTTCTCGTGCACGCAACTCCGTTCTCGTTGCGCGTTGTCATGGGTCGACCAATGATATGCGCAGAGGATGACACGCAAATAACAAGCCTCCGAAAACTAACACACGCGCGAGTTTTCCGGTCGGGTCGTTGTGTAAAAATATATGACAACGACAACGACGCACCCACATGTAATAGTTGGGAAATCGTGTCACGTGACTCGGTAGCCAATCAGGTCTCTCCATTGAAGGATAATGACGTAATTATCGGACACTAACAAACGACTGAAACGCACCCATTGCAAACGAGCGCGTGCGAAGGCGTACTTCACGCCAACGCGCATCATTCCTCATACATTAACCGTACTAACATAGTGTGTGACCATTATCCATTTCAAGTCTAGTCTTATTTAATCAGATATATGAATCAAACACGCGTCTGTGGAGTATGAAATTTCAAATCCAGACTGGAATTCATATAACAAATTATTTTCGGTTATAGATGATTCAAATGAGATATTACTATAGTAGCCTACAGCCGACTTACTATTCATCCTATGTAATGACACAACCCTTGCCATCTTCGTGTCGTCAGGACCGGGAAAATACCAGTATCCATAGATAAATTCGATATGAAGATGTGAGTGATTGTACACTAACAGGAGGGCTATACTTATGCTCTCCTTATGCTGAACTTTTTCAAGTGTAATATGAAAAATCACCTGTTTGGTTCTTCTTTCTCCTGTTGATTTGTTTTTTCTTCACCTCTGTAAAGCGCTCTGAGATTGTTTCTATTAGGGCGCTATGTGAATCCCCATTATTATTATTATTATTTCATTATGCCTTCATAGTCATTCCTATGATGGTAATATTGACACAAATGTGCAACTGTTCGGCAACTGTTGAAGAAAATCGCATGGAAATGATTCGTAATAACAACTTTATCAATATGGCTAGGTGAACTAGTGTGATCATGCATGTCTATTTATATATCTATCTATCTGTCTATTTATTGATCCGTTAACAATTGATTCAAATTGCTACTCCTCCTCCAACCTTTTGATGGATAACTATGAAACTTGGTGACAATGATGACCAAGTCATGGACCATCAGGGGTGTTCAAAGATGGTGGGCCCGAAGCCTGGTGTGGGCTCAGGGGCTCATCATGTGGAATCATGCAAAATGCTTCTCCTCCCACAAATGTTAGTGCACAGTGCTGATGTTCAGTCATAATGATGGTCTAAGAGCCGTTCCTTCGGGGTGTTCAGGAATTTCTGGCCCAAGGTCCCACTTGGGTTCAAGGGGCCCATTTAATGAAATTCCACACAATGGTACTTGAAATACATCTCGTCCAACAAGCTTCAATTGATTTTCTTTGAAGTTACATGTAATTAACCTTAGGTAGAGGGCCATTGTGGGTGTTCAGGAATTTTGCGCTGAGGGCCCGATTTGGTCCCTAGGGCCCATTATATGGAATACCGCAAAATATTGTATCTCCGACAAATTTTGTTGCACAGTGCCGTACCTTCGGGGTGCCCATGGATTTAGGACCAAAGGCTAAATGTGGGCCTACTACTAATTTTGATGCACAATCATGATGTTCAGTCATAATGCTGGTCCAATTGCCATACCTTAGGGTTGATCAGAAATTTTGAATGCTAGGCCCAGTGTGGGCCCATTATGTGAAGTCTCACAAAATGCTTCGCCTACCAATTTTAGTGCACAGTGCTGATGTTCGGTCATAATGATGGTGTAATAGTCGTGCCTTTGGGGCGTTCAAGATTTTGAGGTCCAAGGACCCACTCAGGCCCTATGGCACATTCAAAATATGAATCTATACACAGTGGTGCTTGAAGATATATATCCTTTTACAAGCTTCTATTGATTTTCTTCAGCGTTACATGGAATGGTCCTCGTATTGTGGCATTGGGGGAGTGGCGTTTGCGAATTTCTGGCCAAGGGCCCAGTGTGGGACCATTCGTAATCACGTTCATCAGATTGCATAGGTTGAACAAATTTACACGTACCAGGTGAGCTACTGTGCCATTGGCACTCTTGTTAAATAGTAAATCCAACACAGCTAGATTGTATTTATTTGTGCCTTCCGAATTTGAGTCCAAGTGAATTCAGAATTTCTTGGCTTTCTGTCATGAAGCTTTCGCCTCATCTTACGCCTGTCTTACTTTGTTCCTGAGCATGAGGCCTATATATTATTTATGTTAGTTTACTTTGACATACCATGTAAGCAATTTACCGTTTTGATATCGAATTGTACTATGCGGTTTTATCGCCGTGCCATCATGCACACGACGACGTCGATTTTCCGTCATTGGCTACCAGAATATATTGCCTGTTCAAGAATAATCAAATGTCTTCCATTATTCGCCTATAGAGCTGGAATAATAAATATTTTAAAGAGGCAAAGTCGTGGACGATTCCATTTGCGTGACCACACGAAGGACGCTCACGTGTAATCGGACCTGAATATTTGCATTGACATACTATACTGGCAATATACCGCATCGATATCGAATTGTACTGGTAATGCGCGCTTTTTCGCCAGTGGCTAAAATAATAAATACTTCTATATAATTAATATTTCAATGCGACCTCACGAAAAACGCCCACATATGCCTATAATCATATCCAAATTCACACTGACATACTAGAGTGACGCCGTCGTTTTTCGCCGGTGGCTGCCAGAAAGTATACCCATTTAGGAATAATCGAGTGGTTTTCATCAATCGCACAGAACTTTTCGACTTCCATAAACCTATTTGTTTGTAACTTCTCGCCTTGACTATTGGAATTCCTCGGGATGTACACCGACCGGTACACACGTGTATGAAGACGTATATGCTGAGTGGGGACTGCCGGTGGGCCGGCGCTGGGG
>JAUOBX010167680.1:0-12191 GCA_032360705.1 Eupentacta quinquesemita
TTCATATGTATTGTATAGAGTTCCGATGTGTTCGTGTTGCATGTATGTTCCGTAACATCGAGAAAGTAATCATTCAAGTCATATATCGATCAATAGGGTTTTCCACCAATGCCGAGTCCAACATCACTTGCTTATATCTTACTTGCTTATATCTCACCAATCATATCGACCTAATCGGTGTCTTCATGCTGTTGTAATTTCTTGAGAATAGTGAGGTCCTCGTCATGATTCCGATTAATTATTTACTCGTAGAAATTGAATAATATTTCAACAATTTCACGTTCCGAAAAATGTCGCCAAAATGTAACCTACTAACAACCGTAACAACGTTTACGAAGAATGGGAAACTAGTTATATATTAGTATGTAAGTATTGACGAAATTGTGGAAACCAGTTATATGCTTCACTGGTTGTTTCGTTGCAACAATATACACTTGTGCATACCTGTGTATACGTATGTATACAACCTATGTTCGTTCTCAGACTAGAATCAGTTTAATCGTACCATATACGGTAACTGTCTCAGTATTGATGTCATATAAAATATGTTAGTATATTAATAATCTTAGGATATTAGGATCTGTAACAAATAATTATATTATTCATTTTCAACAGAACATCGATTCATGTGTACCTCTAAATCGAGGTCACTACGTACCAATATTCCACTATTATTTGGAGTGTAAACAACTCTCAAATGTAGGCATGGCCGAAATACAAACAGATATCATGCATACCTTGAGGACAGCAAAACGAATCGTATTGTCGCTAATACATAACCCATAATTGACTAGCACCGGACCGAACTATTCCTATGCGACTCCAGGCCCTCAACCCGTGGACTTTTCGATGAGGAGTCATTCATATAGTGTAGAAGTGATGTGATGGCCCCGATAGAAATCGTGTCGTTTCAATCCATTAACACAGATACCTGATACAGATATCGTTTTGATGGCGCATCTCGAGAGATTTATTTTTTATCAGGGTCAATAATCATACCTCGCACGAGTCGCTCTCGTATTTTCTTTTCAAAATTGATTCAGAGCTAATCAGATTAGACTGCTTTCCAAATTGCAATTTGGCAACAAATTTGACAAACTGAAGTGGGTAAAAGTATCGCTCCCGTCATCTATAAGTTTCTCCTCGAATCGATCATTTGGAGGCATTACGGGTATTAGATCAGTTTGTAACTTGCCGACATTCGTCGCATTCGGCACATCCAGAAGACTACAGTTTGATCAATGTGACACATGATCATTATGTTCATCCAAATTCATTTATATTCGACGAAGTTCACACCGATGTGGCAAAGGACGGCCGATTCAGTCAAATCTTCTACTGTTCAGCGTCTCCTTACTGTCACGTCCTCTCAGTTTACATAGTGCCGAGCAAGTGCTCACTTTGCCGCATCTCGTGAGCACCCCAGGTGTACATTTCAGTGGGTCATTCCGGTAACTAGACCATCGATTACTCACATTGGATACTGTTGGCGTTTCTGATGGGTGTTTATGAAAGTAGAGGCGGCATCATGCACTACAATGAATCCCTGGGTGAACTTCTGAAGACATGTGCCCTTCTACAGAAGCGTAAAGTCGGTAGTCGCAAATCCGCACCATAGCTGTCTAATGGTATCATCACGGAGAAGCAAATGCCTTGAGACAAAACTGACAGTTGACAAAGATATATACAAGTCACATGGTAGAAAAGTTGCTCAGTTGATTCCACAACCCTAAAATCATACATTACCCACGAACAGTCTCAGGACTCTCATTGAAGCACTGCTACCTACATCGTTGATAAAGACTGTGTTACTGACATTTAATTCCTTGCCGAAGGTAAAAGGAATCTATGCATCCATACAATTGTGTGTGTGTGGATGTGTGTGTGCGTGTGTGTGTGTATGTGACACTTTTTGTCTATACACGATATATGTTCAAATTTGGTACATATATAGGTTACATATATGAGGAGGAAGAACCCAATATTGTTTTTGGTGTCAGGTCAAGGTCGTTCGAGGTCATAAGACAAGCATGTAACAAGTTCAAATTAGGCACATATGTTACAGATATGAAGAGGAAGAACCCTATAATTTTTGGTGTCAGGTCAAGGTCGTTCAAGTTCACAGTAGGACTTCCCTCATATATCTTGACAACGGAAATTGAAAGTTTTGTTCGTCTGTGTAAACTGCATCTGGTGACCTACTTCGATCTCATTTGACCTATTGACCTCATTTGCCCTTTTGACCATTGGACCATAATAAAATTTGATCATAATAAACACTGCGAACCTTGTGAAAATCATAACTATTTGAAAACAACGGTGCATAGGCATTCCGGCTATGTAGTACATTATTACATACCTAATTTAAAGGCAGGTCAAAGGTCACATCAAGCTAGGCTAACAGAGGTCAAAGTCCTAAAACCTTGTGAACACAATGACTATTGGATGCAAATGTGTATATACAGGTTTCGTGCTTGTTATGTAGGTAAGACATATGAGGTACATAATCGCTAGTTCGACGTTCGTGCCAGCCCATGCCAGTTCTTACCATTGGGAATGACTGATTTCAAGTGGGGCGAATAAGGAATCACCATCCTGAACCAAACTTCAAACACATCTCCCTGTGGGCAGCCGTCAGAGGACCATTTGAGAGAGCAAAAAGAGGCCAAATGCAAAGAGGGGCCAAAGAAAGGTATGGTAAGTTATTCGCCGGCTTCCGGCGCTCCCTTTTGGAATTCAGCGTGTTTGCATGTTGTTTTCTAAGGCAGGCCGAACAGAACGAATCAGTCTGATGATATGAACAAAGGTTAGGAGAGCTTTCGTACTGTATATCTCAAGTTCTGGGTAATACAACATGTTCGCGAACTGCATATTTTGCATGATGTTAACTTTTTCGGAGATATATGTTGTAACTTCAGCCACGTTGGTCTAACAAATTAGAGCTGAAAACAATAAATGGATATGTGATCAAATATCAGACCATGAATGTTCCCAATTCTTTCTAATTGTAGAATGCTTAGATAAGACATACTACATGCAGTTTACACAAACAGTTGTGCTACCTAACCAATGCCTCAATCGCAATTATTGTTATCGCTATATCCCCCTTACTTTCGTAATTTGGTTGAGAATCTGGAAACCCCTAATATACCTAATTGTAATTATTGTGTCCCGCATTAGGGAACTAATTCAACAGAGAATATGTTTTCAATGTGTGTAATAACTATAACATGAAAGCACTCTGGGTGGAAACGAGTAAAGTACAAGGATACATCAACATATTCCCATGACCATATGTTGTTGCAGTGACCTGTGCTATCTACATGACTAATGTTAGTCGCTTGTCCATTATATACAGTAGTCAGTTTTGAGCAGTTTGAGTAGTTAACATAAGCAATGTGCATACAGGGGTTGAGAAACGCTACCGTCCGAATAACAACCTTGATATCAGCATTTACCAGTGATTTAGGACAAAACTGATTGAGATGAACTTGACAAAGGTATCTGCATGAGTTGCTGCCCGCACGCGATACCCCCCGAAGAAAACATCAGGTGTAGTATCCAGGCATTGTGGTGTAAATATTCAGATAACCTTCAGATAACCAGAACTTAGAGAAGCAGTTCAAACTGTATGTCTTGTGATCACAAATACGCGCTTCTCACAAATATTGAAATGAATTAGGAATACTATTATAATAAGCGAGATTCATGACACCACAATGTGAAAAACAGTCCTCCTCAAGTAAGGTCAAAGTCAATGTATCACATGCACAATACTATATGTTAACACCAATGATCTCTCGAATGAACACCAGGTTCATATAAGAAGTAGAATTCCTGAAGCTAAGTTAATACATGTTAGAGTGGACGGAAAGGTGTCTCTATCATTTACATTTAGTGTCCTCATAACAGTATGTCTTAGCGACATGTACATGAGGTTTCTTACAGACAAATAGTACAATATCAGCCATGTGTTTTGCCTCACTAATCAGCACGAAATCAATGAAGCGTCTACTCCTTCGAAATATTAAATAATCTACGTCCTTGTGAATCCTCTTCTTCTCCTATCAATACTGTGCAAAACCTAAAATAACTTAGTATTGACCTACACGGAAATATATACCTATAAACACCAAAAAAGGACAAGGCGGAAATAAATGTAGGCCCGTGGTAAATATTGCAATGCATCTCATTTGCTAACACTTTGTGAGATATCGACGAAATGCTCAAAGCTCCCTGTTCAATTTACAGATAGACCGTCTGCCCCCATGAGAAATGATCCGCACTTCGATCTTCCCTCCTTAATATAGCCTCGACGGATAGAATACAGTGCATACGGTACGTGACTTCCTCAGTGGTTTCAGCTCAGAACAAATAAGATACTATGCCTATCATGAAGCCATTCAATAATTCACAGCCTGTTGCATATTTGATGTGGCTGCTACAACCCAAAGAAACAAGCGTAATTTATGTGATTACTACTCCAGGATTTTTCCGGTTACGTAAAATACCTCCATCGCTGTTCTCTCCGTGTGGCTGCTTTGTTTGATTTATTGACTGTGACAAGGACGTTATGGCTGACGGAGACCCAATCAACGTTATAATCTTCTCCGGAAACCCTTCTTACGTGCCAATAAACGTCAAATTAAACCAATCACGGGTGACTGGGACTTCCATGCGCGGTAATTGTACTTCTTAGTCATGTTACACAATCGAAATTTACCTAAGAGATGTCAGCATCATCAGTTGTATTGTTCATCACATCGAATCAACTCGAATCGCACTGTGGCAGCCAGTAACAACTCTGTTGTTGTTCTTAGCAAGGAGGTTTAGGCCCACCTCCACCATTACTGCACACTTTATTCACCCAAGTGTGAATAGCGTATTCATCCACACAAAGCCAAAAGCACATGGATCCCTCCCAAGACCATCATGCAGTCATTAGAGCCTAGACATGATCCCTACTGCAGAAGGAAGATGATAACGCGACAGGTTGAAAGACATGTTTGGCATAGTATAATGGACACGAGCAACCCAAATAGGCAAAATATAGGACACTACACCTGCCCCATCCCCGATTGTCCATTCACTGTTGCGTCAGCATAGCACAGCTAGTTTATGCAGGATTACATAAATTTCTGATTTTTGAACATTTGGTTCATCCAAATTATTTACTCGACCCTTGTGACCGTCGTAGGCCAGAATACAAGATTGATGATAAGTTAATGATAAAAAATAACTAGAATGACTGGAGGATGCGGCAACACTTTTAATGATTATGTTGATACAACGCGGCATATTTTAGAATTGGGAAACCGCCCGACAGCCGATTGGGTTTCAAAATCAAAATGTTATCCGAACATATTGGCAAGACAGACACCAATACAAATTTAACATGACACTATTGCTAAAATCTGAACATCAATATTGCTATTATTCTCAGAGTAACATTGCATCAACGATCCACTCTCATCACAAGTATACAACATTTAGCTGAAATTAGCCATGATATACTGATGTCTTTTCTCAACTCCCTGTGACTCGTGGATGTACTTTCATTGATAATGATTATGCAGAGCAACACGCACAAGGAATGGAAAAAATATAGCCCTACGACATGCATAATTTGTCAGTTCCCTAATCGGTGAGAATAAACGCTTCAGGTAATTTTCAATATTTACAGACGACCACATTTGTATCTCCGTCGGCACAATTTGTGAGCTATATGAGTTTCTTGTCAGGTGATTTTTGATGAGAACTGACGAAGCAGTTTGTGTTATGAATTCCATTCACAACATATATGTAGTAAACAGTGTTCGCAAGCTAAATGCAGCGTGATACGAATACAAATGATTCATAAAGTTGCGCTGTCTGTTGTTGGAGCTATGAAAAGTCTCCTGGAGGCCTCGATGAAGTGACATAACACATTCGCGTGCCGTGTGCGAAAAAGATAGAATCGTGCTATAAAATGTTTTTTTAATTACCAATGATCAGGGGACTAGTTGTGAATCGCTTTGAGATGTGGGCTCCACATATAAAGACGCTATCGAATCCATTTATTCCTTTCCATTGTATCCCATATTCATACGCTACATCAACGACTTCAGCCAATACCGAACAAAAAAAAGAAATAATTACTCCAAAAAATAGTATCCGTCCAATCCGTTCATAATATTTTTCGTTACAGAGTTGCTTTTGGAGTATTTGCCATAGTATTTCCGCGATACGGAAAGCATCCCAGCGTGCAATATCAATGTTTGTCTTCGTTGTACAATTCTTCTGCTTTTCTCTGGAGATGGGGTCTGTACCTACCCTATACAAGGACGCTCTTTGGGGAACTAATTAACACTAACATCGTCCAATCCTGCGATCTGTCACGAAACAGACTTTCATTCAGATATCATTGTCGAATTTCGCTTCTCATCATTTGGAACATATTGTAAGCGATTCCTGCACCAGACGCCCACACTGTTCCAATGAGCAGACATTATCTGTGAAATTGGCCTAATTCTTTGAGCTGTCCTGTCCAAGTATGTCGGACAGGTGTCAATGTCAATGTATAATATACAAACGCAGTCAAGCACCGATATGGTGGGACAATTTAGAGTAGCGCTGCGTTGACAGACGATCGCTCAATGTTCATTACCTACTCCTCGTTCATAGTAGCGCTTGGTTTCTTCTCTGGACTTAAATCCTAGAGCACCAGTGCATGCACAATCTAGATACTATTCGTATGGTCGCTTTTATTCGTTTTCAAACTAACAATGAACACAAACGCTCTTTCTAGGGCGAGGTTGAGGAGAAGAGAGGTTTTGAGGTCCTGTGGTGGTTGTACAGGATGTCTATGACGCAAGCTATGCATCTCTCAAAGAGCCACGTGAAAGTGGATTCATGAGGAAATCACCGCACAGAAACACTTTATAGGTCACCCGACCTTCCAGGGATAACCTCTAGTCGGGATGTTATTTCCCCCTCTCTCCACTCCCTTTGAAAACACTTCTCGCTCATGGCAGCAAGGGACCGAGTTCAATAGGCACGGCACCTCTGAGCAAAGTCATTACTTAAGTGAAACTAGATAGAAACTAGTAACTTATAGGTGAGCAGATTTTGCCTGATTTCCTATGCTGGTTAGAACAAATTGCTACAGTTTGTTTTATCACTGATTTTCGTTCGGGAAGCTGTTGCTAATAATATATCCATAATCGGACACGGGTTTCAACTCAGAAGTGGCCTAATTTGTTTATTTTCAAAATGGCAGACTATATGGACTTTATTCATCATTGTACTGAAAAACCTCTAAGACGTCAGTTACGACTAATAAAATGAGTTACCAACATATAGAGACATGGTATCAAAATACCATATAAGGTAACTTTCAATGTGATATGACGTGACCTGACGTAGTAATGACGTATGCGATGGAAATTAAACGTACTTTGGCGGACTGTATTGCCTTCAGTGCAGGCCTACAGTGAACCGCTTAGATTTAAGTTTTGACCTATGATATATGTTGCCAACTTATTGAAAAATAATGCCAACATACCATATAGAACAATTTCCATTTTCCCATGACGTCACCGTGACGTAATAATGCGAAGGTGAGAGAACATCAACATACTTCCGCGAACTCAATTCCTTACAATATACTAAAAACGCCCCAGAGCCCAAATTTTCAGCGTTGGAATATATCATAAACGCACCGGAACATGATGCCAAATTTCCAAATGAGCACATCTACAATGTCATATGACACAACTATGGCGTAGGCGGGGTTCGGTACTCGAGCATGACGTTTCGTAGCGGTGAAATGCTAGCATGATGAGTAACAACGAATATGGGTTAGAACTCCCAATGGGTTGGCTCTGATTAGGCGGGTGTGTACCAAGGGCACCCACCAGGTAATCCACTAGGGAGTACTAATGCAACATCATCAGCGAACCGAGGCTAGTACAAACCCTGCCTCTCAACAGGGGAGACAGAGACTTCCAGTACACTTTGAGGCACTCTCAGTGCACTCTCAGTGTCTCAGTACACTCTCAGTACTGAATCACAGCGACGATGCAAAAGATATCGCGGAACACCGCGCTGTTAAAGTATCCTCCAGAACTCTCGCATCCACTTAGACGGGAAATGCGATGGTACGTTCATCAGTGGTCATCTTTGAAGTGAGGTGCTATATATAACAAATACCATGCCGTGTGCCTACCAGGTAACCGACACTAGTTGTTGTGGCTGCCTCTAGCACAACCCCTCCCCAACCTCTCCCGATGGGAACAATAGGTTCCGTTTAGTCAGACAGGATGACTCCAGAGCTCTAAACTGAGAAAAGGAGATTCTACAAGTCCTCGAGGATGGGCTGTCCATCAGCCCAAAGCATATATGTATGTAAATGCTGTCGACACCAACATTTCTACTAGTCGACTGCCTCAATGCCTCTGGTTAGGATCTACAGGTTGCTCAGCCACTAGGAATTCAGTACCATCCATTCGAATGTCCGTGCTTGGAGAATTAGCCTCTAGACTAGCGGGTCTTCACATCGGATTCACCAGTCGATACCTCGGGGATCTGTAACCTATGAGGCCCTTGCAGCCAAGTGATATACACTGACTTGCGGAGACCATAGACAAGTCCTTCCCAATTGCGGAGCATCGGCTTCAGTGACATGTGCTGCAGCTTTCTGCAAGGTTGCACTTCATGTCGGTCTAGCACTCTAGCCTGGCGACCTCATCCGATGTATAGTAGTCAACGTTATCTCTATAAAGCCCCAAAGCAGTTCTCCCTAGTAGGCTTTGAAGCATGAGTCACCGATTTATTTCTTAATAGTGACGCCATCATAGGAACTCCAAGTACAACGTCTTGCGTCTGGACATTATCTCAGCAATCATAAGATCGCAACTCATATAGCGAAGGTGAAAGTCTAGGAGTGTTACCAACGCAACCCCAACGCGGATCCTCTGTCTCTATTTGAGCCAATGCGATGAGGCGGAAAGGTGGATGATACCTACGCAACACCAGTACAGTGTCCACCATGCAGTTGAAATTTCGGAAGGTATGTCGTACAAATGTGTCAATTTTCCTGTCCCATACGTCATTACTTCGTCGCAATAACGTCATGAGACATTGTAAGTTGGCTCATTTTGTAGTCCAGTATCATGTTTTGGGGTTGGCAACATATTTCATAGGTCAAAACCGAAGTCTTATGTGGTTTACTGCACGTTGAAGGCCAACGGAAATGCTGAACATGACTTTGCAGATTATGATTTCCTTCGACTAGTATAATAAGAAAATCCAACACCCAAAATGTCTTTCAGTCAATAAGACGGTAAAAATGAGGATAGATATAATATTACGCAATGTTTTACGATGTCACAAGAGGAAGGAAAATGCATGCTCAGTATAAACAATCGAAGTTGACATTTTCAAAACTCTGTCACACGAAAAATGTGATCCTGATATGAAAAACAGTTCACATAATTCTTCTGGAGATATAGATGGGTGGTAATCATTGACTTCGAAGGGGACAAATCTCTTGCACTTTTCACTCATGGAGGGATACAAAATCGTGACGCCATCAGACCTGAACTTTTAACGAAGATAACACCAAGATACAACTAGTTGGATTTAAGGGTATTGAAATATGCTCTCTCCATCAATGTCAGTTTCGAAGCAATGAATTAGCCCTTCATGGCCTCCAAAGTCCATATATTTAGCAGAGAACGTACTTTGTTGTCACATACGTAAATTCCACGTCACGGTGACGTCATATGATTTGTGAATGGCATGTATGGTATTTTGGTGTCATATTTCCATAGGATGGTAAAACATTTCATAGGTAAACCTGACGTCTAAGGGGGTTTCAGTACATCAAAATCCATGTAGTCCGCCATTTTAAAATTATGCAAATTAGGTCACTTCTGAGTTAAAACCTGTTCCCCATTTTGGATATATCATCGACAACTACCCCATGAACGATAATTGGCAATAAAATAAACTGTTGCAATGTGTTCCCAGTAAAAGTATGAATCTGCTCACCTCCTTACCGCAGAGAAGCCCTAATTCGCAACGCAGACCCGAATTCGTAACACGCAGCCTGAGCAACTGCTTCCGTGCAGTGCTTTCCTCGTGCTTACGTTACAACCAGAGTGATCATGGTCCAATCAAAGTATTTCTCCACTTGATACATCGTGTACCCAATGTGTTCGGCTATCAGCTTCATTTGCCCGATAATAATCATTCTGACGCCCTTCAATTATTCCAGAATTGGATTAGACGTTTTAGTATATCTGGAAGACCCATTTTTGCCGACGAACCGAATAAACTCGTCGGTATTGCATGACTTGCATTTGATTTGTCATCACCTCGATTTTGCGCATCTTAAGTCCTGCCAATGATTTCTTTACGTGACCCGTCAAGTCTCCCATTAACAATCAGTGCATCACTTACACCAGTGACTGATTAAAAGATAAATACCGACCTAGTTCCCTTTATGATGTATAAGGGAGATCAATCACGCAATCCATTCAACAACTGAGATAAGCAGCAGTAATATACACCAGATCAATTATTGCAATGAGTTATAAAGAAACGACTATTTCCTTCCAAATGGCTAACACTTATCTGGAATCTTCCTGGCCATCGTTGTTCCTTTCACTTTTATGTACGTCATTTCTGTCAACCTAACACCATCGTGATCGATCTACGCGTCACAATCTAAATGACGTCATCTCATTATTACAGTCACTTCAACGTGGGAACATGGAATAGTATTTCCCATGCATTTCCTATCAGGCCAGTGCAGCCCAAATGAGCATGCCCACATGGGCCCCATATGAGCAAATCAGGGCCTGCATTGTGAGCACCACATGGGTCAGCTCACTTGGGTTACATGATTTGGGAGCCCCATGTAAACAATTCCGCTCCGTGGGCCACACGGACGGTCGACATGGGAACCAATTAATGTTTCTTTCGAGATTACACAATAATAACTGATTTTGTATCCCTCCATGAGTGAAAATAATACCCAGCATTTGCCCATGAAAATCAGCCCACACCACACCCATATATACTTCAGACCGTCACGTTATAGTTAGGACATGGTTATCCCATTTATCCATGAGCATGGCGACATGAAAATCCCACAACACGTGGGCATGTTGATTCGGGGGAGTGTCCGACAATGATCCTTTGTGAATCTTGAGCACTTCTCCAGCATCTGTAAAAATAAGTAAGTCACGACGTGGACAGTGACTAACGTTTTGTTGTCATAGTGAGTATAGGTTATCATATAGTGATGTCGGTTGTACATTCGGAACACACTCGTGAGAAAAGTCATTCGAGCGTTTTACCTAAATAAGTTGTAACGGATACTTTACTCGGCTGTCGATAGGACCTGTACTATTCATTTTTCGTACGATATATATATGAAATATCTGCGCAAGACACTTATCCCCATAATTGATGGCAAAATGAAACGGTTCAATTTGCGAACAAACTCATAGTGCGGAAGATGGATCACGCAAAACACATTGGGCATGCGACACAAACGATGAAGAATTCATTAGTAATTATTAGACGGTGGCATTAGTATTCCGTGGATTCAATTAATTTGACGTTCATTAGGAGGATTGGAATAAATGTCGTTATTCGAAATAATAATCTAATCGGATAATTTTGTAGATGGGAACTACTGTATGATGATGCGTGAATGCATATATAGCAACTCAATGAAAACATGATAGATTCACAGTTCCTTAGGACAAATATTGACGTACCGAACATGAAGATCTTTATTCATATAACTAAAGCCCAGTGAGCTCAAATCGTCCTATCCAACACTCCCCTGATGACACGGAAATGAAATGCAAATGCCACTACACACAAACTCATATAACCTGATATTTCTTAAGACTTGTGAATACTGCGAATTGGTAGGACCAAATTGACTGCATTTCTCACCAAAGACTACCTCCCGGAACGACGAACCGCAACAACCGCTTCGGGACATGTACGCCGTGATTCTCGTGAATGTTTGACGCCGTGACTGATGAGTTATTGTTGTTGTAGTGATTTATGTATGTGTGACAGGGTAGGAGTTCAGGGTGCGCGAACACCCTCTTCTCCACAACAGAAATGATCATCGGCAAATTAGATGAAATTGACTGTATAAAATATAGTCTTTTGGACAACACTGA
>JAUOBX010167791.1:0-12191 GCA_032360705.1 Eupentacta quinquesemita
CAACTCTCCGCCAGGCGTGGCTGTATATGCCATCGCATTATGATAACAATACATAGGGCATCGTATATCGGAATTGCCTTCTCTGAAATCCAGAGACCAGTAATATACCTTTCCATCTGAGTTTCATGGTATTTAGTCCGTGGGTCTCGTGAGAAATCCATTGCGCCTTGACCCACTCCTGGTTGCATAGACATTGTCTCTCCACTGGACATAGGTGGTGATGGGATGAGAGGGATGGCTTGCCTGTTCTCCTAAAGACAATTACCCCACGCATAATACATGATTCGGGTACTCCCATAGTCTGTCAATAGTCAATACTGTGAGGGGGTCCATCACCATTAGGCCAGGTATAAGCCGTGTGTTTACATTTGAAGAGAACGCTGCGAACTAGATGATTGCCCGGATGGTATTAGACGTTTAATAATGTATCTCAGTTACATACGCGCTGTGGCTGAGCAGCTCAAGCAGTCATCAATAATGTGTCTCCGTTAGTGTGTTCGTCCGTTCGTCTCTTCGTCACGTTCGCGAATAACTTTGAACCCGTTTGAGCGATCGACACGAAACTCGTCATACATGTCGGCACTTCAGAAATACCGAAAGAGGTCGAATGTAGGCGTCGCCTCACTGCTTTGATGGCGGCCATGCTGGATATTGGCGAAACTGATTTTGAAACTTGTTTAGGAAGTGGAGTGAATGTTGGCTGCTAACTTGGCTGTGCTTCCTGTACTGACGACATCATCACTAAAATGCTCGAAACAAACCACCAGTGAAGCAGGCTTTCCTATATAGCCTACTCTATTTCTATTCTTCAGAGAACATGTGTCGCGCAGGCACGGTCAAACATCTGAGGCGCTCCCTTGAACATAGCCTTCTTCTTCGTTCTCAGTCAGTTCATCCAACATTTTCCTTTTTCGAAGGCAAATGCCACCCATAAGGCAAATAATACATTTCCTACTATCGGACAATCAACACAATCATAGAATGTATGCTAAAGTGGCATGCAGACTCCATCTAATATGACTATCTTTACCTAGGTTTTCTATCTCTTCCTGTAGAAGATCAGTCAAATCTATATAAGCTCTGATGACGTCATCGATAGAAAAATGAACGCCAAATGTTCATGGGCTAGGACATGCTCGTTCTGTGGAGGTTTTCATCACGAGAATGATAACTCGGACGGTTGTGAAGCATGAATTGCGTGACATGAATATTTGTCGCTAACGGAACACTCAACGGAACCACTGGGATCGATCAAACATATACATCACCTCAATGAATGACTTTGAATGACTGTTTTCTCGGCCATCCATACTCTCAAGGACACTGTCGCTACTCAATCAGTACTTATCGCCAACTGATTGTGGATTATTGCTCTAATAACTACTTGTGGATTCTTATTCAATGCTCCTGTAACGAGTTCATTTCGGTCCAACCTAAAGATTATTTTCAGATCGTTCAAACTATGCCCAGAACATACTGGGGTCACTGGAGCAGATGCCTGAACTCCTGTTGTGTTTCAAGTCGCTAAGCAACAGAGGAGTGTGTCTCAGAGAAGCTAAATTGCTCTAATAGGCTGTACTCTGGAGGTAGTTCCCCCTCAGCGGGTCAATTACCTGTATAGCCATGACCGCATGAACCGCTCGGCGACTCATGTACTCTTTATGTCGGGTTATCTTCCAACTATCGACTGATATCTCCCTCTGGTTGTGCCTGCGGATCGGAGATATTCTAAGTTACATCATTCATTCCCCGGGACTAGCAAATCAGTATCAATAACTTTACCGGAGCTCTATTTATTCGCCGTAGGACTAGGAGCAGGTTGGACAAATGATCAACAAAAATAAATCGAGAATGCACGTACGACGTTAAAGAGGATTGTCTTTTCAAACAATGCTACCCTGGTTTTTAAGGTGAAGGAATTAGTAAACATCTTAATTACCTGTTCAAGGCGATTCCTCGGAATTCTCCGCCCTCCCTCATGCACATTTTTTTTTATGAATCAACCCCAGCACACGGTTTGAATCCATAGCCTGACCCATGGAACTTGGTCCTTCCCCCTGGCAAACATCTTCATGGAACGTCAATTAACAGGGATGACGGACAGATTATTCTTCCACCATAACGCACGTTCTGAAAGACAATACTTCAGTGCCGCGGGTAATTCTACCAATCCGGGGGTATTATCCTACGTAATTATATCTGCTTATAATTGAGTTTCCCCCTCGAGGTACTCTGCTGTTGAGATATCCCACATGGATTTCAAATATTTAATTCGCTGGATAAAATTAACTCGATCGTGATATCGACATTAGGCGTAATAGGCGTGCTAGATTTAGATTAGAAACTGCCGGGTAGCCTATTATTGCTGATAACCTAAAGTAGTCACGCCTCAGGTCGCTGTCGCAAATCTCTCCAGCGGTATTCGCCATTTTTATCTCACCAACAGCACGTTACAATCCAAAATCATATTTTAAAGCTGATCAGGGCAACCGTTGCCCTCGCCGGCAAAGTGAAATAAGTTTCACAAAAATATTACTTTTCCGTGTTCAATATATTAAATCAAAAGGCACAGTGTCGATGTTCGTTAAGACGTCCCTAAAGCCACCCCATTACAGTTTAACATTCTCAACCAGGTCGGGTGGCTTTCCATCTCGACTAGTGCAGTTGGTTCTCCGGATTGAGGCAGTATCTTAGAGTGCATTGTAAACTGTAGATCGCCTTTCCCGAACCCCCCGCCAAGAACCCGCTGACCAGTTATGCACCTGTCTCGCTGAGTTCCGTGACATCTGGACAGCGGTCATTGAGATAAGATTAGGCTGGGTATATGCCTTGTGTTTACACTAGGAGAGAACGTTGCAAACTAGATGGGTGGTAAATTACTGGAGGTCTCGGTTGCCGGGGTGGAATAAGATGCGTTAATCTACCTTAGCTACATAACAGATTCCTTGGAAACTAGACCAAAGTTGTCTGTACTCTTCTTGGACATGGTTCTTGCATTGGTAAACACATCACTGAATGCCCGGAACAAACTGAACGTTCAATTTCAGTCAACGGTCATTGAGAAAAGATTAGGCCAGGTATATGTCGTGTGTACTTCGAGAGAGCCAATTCTTCGTCTTCTTCTTCTTCTTCTTCTTTTTTTCTACTCCTTTACCCTCTTCTTCTCCTTCTTCTCCCTCTTCTTCTTTGTTTCTTCTCACTCTTCTTCTTATTATTGCTAAACAAATATTAGTATTTCGTGAAATATATCCTCATTCCAATCTAGATGATCCGATTAGCGTTAGACTAGATGGAGATTGCTCTGTCGTACCTGATGGATTGACTATATCCCAGAGCTCTGGTGATGCCATTGATATACTCGACTCCGGTTTATTGTGGATTACCGTGATTATCCCAAGCAGGGGTATCGGAGCGACTCGTATGGTGTGATATTATGAGTCCAATGTCAACATACCCTCTTGGAAACCCTGGGAGAGTTGACTCTGCTGTCACACTCTGGAAATGCGTCCTAGGTGAATCCCAGCATCTTCGAGCGATTCTCAGCGAATCGCAATATAGACGGGTATACCGCTACTCAGCTAATGAAGGTTAGGTTATTCACTAATCCATGAAAGGAAACAACAACTTTGATTGCATAGCGTCTGTAATGCGGAGTCCAGATATTTGAATCTGAGTAGTATTTTTAGGCATGGCATTTCCTCTAAACCGATGCGCACCCCACACGTTCTAATCGAGGACATGTGATGGACCTGATTCCAAGCAGCATTGATATAGCTGCTGACACGACTACTTAAAGGTCATCTGGCTTATTATAGGCCTACACAATGCAATATTGTTATATACGCGATGTTATATTGTTTTATACACAATGCAATATTGTTATATATTACACAATGCAGTATCGTTATATACACAGTGCGACATTGTTATATGCAAACAACAGACGAACGAAACAACAGTAATCATTACGAATTGAGCAATTGTTTTGTGGGACGAAGCAAATCCTCATTTCACAATTGCGCGATCAGCAACACGGAATTGGATCGTAGCTCCCAATACATGAGCTCTCGTTCCTGTCGCGTCAGGAAATACCAACTTTCTATAGGGTTCTGCCTCTGCCTCTCAGCTTCGTCATCAAAATTCTCTGATGTTACGTCACCGCAAACTACATACATATGGATAGAGTGGAGAGGAAGGGTAAGCAATGGCTATATGATTATTCTAAACTACTGCAACGGAAGAGTAATTTATTGTTATGAGTGGAAGCAATATCAATGAACACCACATGTAAATGGTGTTCATATGCCTTATAAACCTATACAAACCGCTGAACCAAGGGGGAATGAGGGTAAATAGGTAGGAGAATGAGAATAAAAATCACGAGAGGAAACGCAAGAATCAGGACCATGTATATAATGCGTTGAATAATTGGATCTCCTCAGATGATAAGGAACCGAGTCAGTTGCAGTAATTGCCTGTAAATTATCTGCTCAGGCGTAACGTTCACTTTTAACGCAGGCTGATAGGAATGGTAGGGGGTGATTAGCATATTTTGTGGACGAGCATTTGTGGAGTTCCACGACAACAGTTTCTACTTTTAATAGTTTTCACAATGTATTCCAAGCGTTCCTGGAATATACGCAGTCATGACAGTATGTGTTCATATGTGTCCGTATGTGTTTGGTGCATGTATGTTTTCGACGCATGGCTTGTTAACACGATATCGCGACCCCACCTGGATGGATCAAGCCATATGTCGTCGTCGTCGTGTAAGCTTTCTCGCCGTTTGTCAGCACTGCGCATTACCACTTTACATTCCTTCTCCACGCGTTTCTGTCAGAAGCTAGTGTTGTCAGAGTGTCCGAACCAAGATATAGATCCTGTCTGATAATCTTCAGGTCTTGGTTTACTCTACTACACTCTTGGTCAGACGTAGCGCCTCTTCCATTGCCTGTCTGGCCATATGCATACTTGATATCTGTGTTCCCCACACGTTCTGCTGGCCACAATAAAGTGCATCCTCATATTACGGCGACTCGGCAGCGAATGAGTCTCCGATGTCGAAGTTCACGTTTACGTTTACATGGCGACCATGTGAGCTGACAGTTTCCCGTGTTCACATGCCTTCCTTGCTTCACATAAAACGTGGAACGTGGCGAATTCGGTTCCCGTGACGAATCCAGTCCCTTTTGCGGTCAGAGCCTTACTGCCCCGCTCAAGACCGCCCTGCCAATTGACCTCACTCCCTTCGTTTATCACTCGGACGGAGTTCTAGTGTGCTGTGCGCTGTCATTTGTGAGTGTTAATTATGACCCAGGACAGCCCGGTGATCGCTGTACACGGCACGTACTAACGTACGGTACAGCAGTGATATGACCAAAAAGAAAGTTTCCACATATGGAAACTTTGTTGATGACGTAATGTAGGAGCTCGATTTGCGTGGACATAGTAATTAGGAAAAGAACCCTGTCTCGGGAGATTACTCATAATTACCTCCCGACATACATTAAATCGAGCGGGAAATATCCATATTGACATGGTCATATCTGTATGAGGCTGAATCGTTTGGTTCATAGTGGAAACACACGTGTACGCAGGACCTGAACGATGGGCAAAACGATACTTTCAGAGGGGTGAAGGAATATAGTGAGAACAGCACAAAGATCCTCGGGCGGGCTGGAGTCGCTGGACTGGCCGGGATTTATGAGAGTCGGGAATCTCTAGGGGACAGTGCCACCGGTCGACTGTTTATGTGCAGTAGAGATCTCATGTACAAAAATGAATAGCGTTCCTGTACACATCATCAAAAACCCATACACCGAATTTCCGCTTGATCGGCCCAGTCAGGCTGGACTTAGCTGGATTACAAGGATTTTATCCAAATTTCATAATTTCCGAATTTTCCCCCCAAAATGACCCCCATCGGTAAAGAAATTAATAACGTTCCTGTACACGTCGTCAGAAACCCACACACCGAATGTCAGCATGATCGGTCCCGTCAGGCTGGACTTCGTTCGATTACAGTACAAGGATGTTTCAAAATTCTCACATTTTCGACCAAAAGCGACTCCCCATCGGTACAAAATTGAATAGTGTTCTTGTACACATCGTCAGAAACCCACCCACCAAACTCCAGCTCAATCGGTCCCGTCAGGCTGTACTTTGCTTGATTACAGTTCCCAAAATATCAGAATTCCACATTTCTCCCAATTTTAGACCAAAAATTTCCCCCCCCCCCGGTCCATCGGTACAAGGATGAATAGATTCCTGTACACATCGTCAGAAAGTCAGAAACCCACACACCAAATTTCAGCTTGATCAGTTCAGTCAGGATGGACTTTGCTTGATTGCACGGATTTTATCAAAATGTCACAATTCCCTCATTTTTGACCAAAAGGACCCCCCATCGGGACAAAAATAAACAGCGTTCCTGTACACATCGTCAGAAACCCACACACCAAATTTCAGCTTGATCGGTCAAGTCAGGCTGGACTTAGCTTGATTACAACTTAGGCGTCACATATATACATCCATCCATCCATCCATCCATACACATACATACGTCATCATGACTGCAAAGATTCATTGGGTTTCACCACAATGAATAAAAAATGACCCCTTGTCGGGACAGAGGTGAATAGCGTTCCTCTATGTATCGTTGGTAACTAACACGCACAAATTCGTCTTCATCGGTCCAGTCTGGCTGGACTTTGCTTGATTACAAGCTAAAAATACCAAAAATATCAAAATTGAACATTTTCATAATTTTTGACCAAAATTGAGCCCACCGTAACTACAAAAATAAACAGCGTTCCTCTACGCATCGTCAGATATTCACGCGCACAATTTCAGTTCGATTGGTTCATTCCGTCGGGATTTTATCAACATTTCTAATTTTTTCTTTCTTAGACCAAAAATGACCCTTTATCGGGACAAAAATGAAAAGGGTTCCTCTATGTATTGTCGAGAACCCAAACACTAAATTTCAGCTCGAACGGTCCAGTCAGGCAGGACTTCATCACAAGCTAGAGGGGTCACACACATCTATCCATCCAAACATACATGCATACATACATGCATACATTCATACGCCACCATGGCTGCAAGGATTCATCGGATTTCACCAGAATGAGAAGAAAAATCCCTCCTCATAGTATCAACTGAATTTTGTCTAGGAATAAAAAAATAGGGAGCGAAATAAAACAAAGAGGCCATCCAAAGATTCGCATATCTTATCGGCACTCATCGCTGGACTCAGGGAATTCCCGTCTAAATTCTGATTTTTTTTTTTATAGAATTGTTGCCTCAAATTGTAAGAAAATCTGAATTTTGTGTCCTTGCACCTCATTGCAAAGTTTGAAATTATTCAAGACTATTCAATGAATTCCTATAAATAGCATGTCGAATGGGTAAATATTAGCAAAATTCACAAGGTGCCCCCAAAACAGGAAGTCCCTCCCAGATCTGAAGCTCTCGAAATCCCAGCCCCCACCCCCCCTTTCCCATGTTTAGAAAGAATATGATTCTGTGTTTTTTCCCCTTGCTGCAAAGCTTAACATTATTGAAGTCTTCAATAACATGGAAATAAAAATAAAATAAGCCAAATTCACAGTTTTATACCCGATCATTTTTCGAAAATTAATGTTTATTTAATTTGTGTCTTCTCATCTTGTTGCAAAGTTTGGAGGCAGCAATTGTTGAATATCAACAAAAATGGTTTGAATTACTAAACTCAGAATTTGCCTAAAAACCAGGGAATCCCCCCCAAATTCTGCAGGCAGGCTACTGTTGTTTTCAATGAAATGATGACAGTGCATGCTACAAAGATAAACCACATAACGGTATGTAAATATCAACCTTACCGTACACAAACCGTGTTGCTTTGACACTCCCAACGACAAAATCCTTGTAGCAAAGAAGACAAAACAATTGTTCGTTTTCTGCAACTTTTGTAACTGTAAACATGCGTTCCTGTTTCCCAGTAGTGAGTTCGCGAAGTGATGCAGTGATTCCCTCATTGTCCATACTACTGTGAGACTTGGACAGCTTCAACTGCATCCTGTTTACCACTGAAGTAGGACCGAGTAGCGAGCACTTCAGAATGACTGGATACCCTGGATTAACTTGAGATCCGCTCTCACTCAGCATATCTGAAAAAATGCAGATCAGGCGGAAACAAGTGACAACTACACGACATGGGCGAGACAATTCATCGTGTTGCTCATTGTTGGATGCCGCCCTCAGATCGACATACCTTCAGATGAAGAACACGTCTTCAGTCCGACAAGTTTTCAGTCAGGAACGTCTTCAGTCAGAAAATACAATACACGTCTTCAATCCGACAAATTTTCAGTCCGACGAGTTTACAGTCTGACACAACTTCAGTCCGACACGTCTTCAGTCCGACAAGTTTTCAGTTCAGCGATCACGAATATACGGTTCCCTGCCCGGCGGGCCCCTTCGTTCTGGTAGTTTTATTTGTGATGGTGGCGAAGGGGTGGTGCAGGGTGTTTATGGCAGTTCTGAACAGTACAGTTGGCATGCGCCCTCCTTGCACTGATATTAACTGGACGTACGGGTGGGCGAACCTCCGATGTGACTATCCCTGTATGAATTAGACAAAGTAACCTATGATGACCTCATAATGACCAGCACTTTGGTCGTCGGTAAGAAGGTAGTCTACTTCCACAAAGTTTCGCCTAATTACTCTATCGCAAAATCGCGTCAAATGTCAATTCGACCTCTGCGATGACCTTGAACCCACTATAGATCATATCGACGAACTTCGTTCGAATCTTACGAAATTAGAACGACATCGCAAAAATGATGCCTTCTTGACCTCTGGTGACCTTGAAATGATCGTCATGTTTTCCCGGACCATTTTTAATCTGCAAACACCAAGTGGCGTGTGCTTCGGACAAACTTGACAACCTCGCATAAAACCTGCAAATAGAGGGCAGCACCCATTCGAGATTCTACTAGGACATGTGTACCAATATTATTGATTATATCTGGGGTTAAACTATGCGCGTGTTTCTTCGTGGGAGAACAACATGCGTGCGTGCAGATATGAGAGCTAAGTTTTGGATCAATCGGACCAAGGCGTTAGAGAGTTATTCAGATAACGCCCAACGTTCCTGATGGCGTCAGAATAGACAGCGCTCGCTGCACCCCCACCCCAAACCATAATATTCCCATCGTATACTTTATTCATGTCGCGGGGGTGATAATATCATGCGGTTGCGTAGAGATTACCACTGAAAAAGTTTCAGGGCAATCGTCAGATCATAGCCCACACAAACAACAACACATTTGTGATTCACGTTTATTAAACTTCTCAAATGTCATGTAAAAAGCCGCTGGTGACGACCTGGTGTAAGGAGAAAATCCGTCAACTAGGAACGCATTATCACTGCACTGAATCACTGATGCGGTGCTATATAAAATCATATATCACGGTTGCATTTTACGTGGTATGCTAATGATCTATGTCGCACTTCATTTGGGAGCGCGCGGAGACCGGACTACACGATCAGTGTACGAAGCAATGGAGATATCGTTCATTTGGGGGTTGCGAACTTTTCCGAAACTCCCCCGGAGAAAAGTATACATCCTCTCACCACAAAACATCACTAACATTTATCCCACACTTGAGTCAATAACCGAATTCGTCGGGTTGAATTACATAATTTCCAACGAGTTATGGTAGATTAAAAATACACGGTAACGATGAGTCTATGACTGTGAGGAATTTCGTCTGTTCCCGAATGTTTCATTCGGTTTAGCTGATGTGAGCATGCGCATCGATAACCGTGAACTGGCTTATTTGAGAAACGAGCTCCTGCTTTTTTCAACTGGTTCAGATCTCGCTTCGGCCTATGTGTTTGTAGTGTTACTGTTTACCATAGGCATGATCGGTTAGAAATTCTGACAAACGATAAATAAATGTGTTGTATGCTTGATACCGTAAGAACAGTATTGCTAGGTTTAGTAAAATCGCATTTACGGACACCTGCCAGAGTCCCGACATCTATGATGACGTATGGGTCATTGGTGGCTGTTCTATCTTCACGCATCATCGGATTAAACGCGACAGTGAAGTCGCAGTATACGTCAAGGACCACATTGCTACTCAGCCATTGCCTGACATCGAAGTTCCTGAGGAGGTCGAATGCGTATGGTTGAGGGTACGTCCGAACACATTACTCGGACTTGTACCAAGTATCATCGTACGTCCTGTCTACATCGCACCTGCCTCACCTCATGGGGATGAACTAATTGAACTTAAAACTATCAATATTGACATTATTAAAACGAAGTATCCAGAATGTGGAATCATGGTACTGGGTGATTTCAATCGAGTTGACATAGACCCGTCAGTCATGGCACATGGTATTGAACAGACCGTTAAAAAACAGCCCGAGGGAACGCATTGCTTGACCTCATAATCACCAATAAAAACAGTAATTGCGGCTCCAATTGGATTGAGCGATAAAAACACTGTGATGTGGTTCTTTTATGCGTATTATTGTTTGACTTGTACATGGTTGTGTGATCTGGGTAGTGGGTTACCATAATAGCCCGTTGCGCGCAGAACTTTCTACACTTCATCGGGCGTCCAAACGAAATCAGCAGCTAGGAAGGGAATCTCAGGCAGAAAATAGACAAAGGTAGTTTCTTGGGTGAAAAACATTACGCGTCGATAATCTGCTGAGGAGTAACACCCCACATCTATGTTCCGATCGCTCTATGTTAGGAGTGAACTTTTCATATTCCGACCGCTTCATTGTTCGTCTCAGTCGGAACATAGCTAAATTTCCAAACAGGTTTCAAAGACGTCTCCAATATCCAACGCAGTCATGATTCGAGATATAATAAAATTGAAAACGGGATGAAGCAGCTAGTCCCCCAAGGACAATTCGGCAATCAATTTAAACATTCCAAAATGTATGCCACATATCCTAGGAGCCGTGTCGTGAATCAGCCTCGACGTATCCAGCCCAGAGGCCCGGATCATCAGACAAGATAAAGCCTCTAAACCTGCGACTTTGAACTCAGAACCCGCAGCAGGGTTTATCAACTCAACACCCCTGGTTCACACCAAGAATGATAGGGAGCTCTTACTTTCAATGAGGAGCTAGCTACACACCATATTTTGACATTATAAGATTAACTGTTCCTCTAGTGACTGCTGATGACCTTTGATCCGACTCAATAATAGGGTCATATACTTATATGAGTTTCATTCATCGAGGTGAACAGAATATCATTCTTTCACAATTTTCCATTCCTCCTCAAAATGACCGCCAATCCACACCAAAAACAAGAGGGGTTCCTGTGCTCAACATAGAAAGCTACATAAAAAATGTCAGCTTGATCAGGCCGAACATTCTGGATTTATCATGTTCATGAGGATTTCAGACTTTGACATATGGTGACCTCAGATGACCTCTGACTGGATCCCAAAGCAATAGGTTCCAATAGGTTATCATGATTACTAGCCAGGTGTTACACACAAGCACACATGATAATAATAACAGGGAAATGATATCTCCATGATACCAGTGGTAATAATAATAATGATAATAATAATAGTGATGATAATAATGACAGTAATACATTTAACAGTAATAATAATAGGGATAACAGTAATAAAAATAGTGATAATAGTTATGACAGTAATAATAGTAATAACAGTAATAATAGTAATAACCAGAAAGTCAAGAGGCTTGGTGATTCCTTGACTGCATTGACTTCTGATGGCCACTATAGATGACCTCTGACCTGACCGGAAAACGATAGGGTCTACTCCTCATGGGGAATACACAGACCAAGTATGAGCTGGATCCATCCAAGTGGGGTTGAGTTATCATGTTAACAAGCCAGGCGTCACATAAACACACACATATACTGTCATGACTGCATAGATTCCTTCGACTTCGTCGAGGAATCAAAAACAACTATAATAATTGTAATCAAGCCTATTGTCACGGGTATCAGTCCTATAATTTTGGTCATCAGTATAATATTGATATTGATATACCTGGATTTTCGATTTGATGAACCAGGTATATCAATTGATCCTATTTTTTAGATCGATGAAGAACTTCGCATATCGGTTAAAACAATTTGTCAGTTGATAAACTTGGTTTATCATGGGCGGCCTTCATTTCCACACAGAAACGTTCAGG
>JAUOBX010167902.1:0-12191 GCA_032360705.1 Eupentacta quinquesemita
CCCAACGTCCCCCCCCCCCCCCCCCATGACAAATTTCTGCATATGCTACTGGCACACGCTCAGGTCACAGTGCAAATTAGCTGCCTGTTGATTGGCTAATGCGAAGCAAAAACACCAGTAGTTAGTGCAAAATTATTTCGAGAGAGGAATTGGTGAAATGTGGCAGCCTTTGCAGATTCGAGCTTGCCCATGCACTGGTAGGAGTGGACGTGTGTGAGCAGGTGAAAGGATATATACGGTAGTAAGTGTGAAGTGTAAACATGTGAGAGAGCAGAAACTTCACTGCAACCCAGAAACTACAATTTTCTTCTTCCGAGCCAGCCTGCAATCCAGTCGCATCATTTGCCAATCATAATCAAAGGCTTTTAGTATATGTAGTCAGTGAGAATCCTACAACAGCTGAAATGCTCAGTGATTCCTTGCCTTAATGTAATAAAGTGTAACAATTACCTTCAACTGGGGGTAAAAAAGAATATAGAGCCCATATTGCTCACCAAGAATGTTTGACTGCATACTAGTCAACATTTGGACTTAGCTCACTAAAGTGTGTGGTTTTTTTTTCTTTCTTTATGGTTCTACTCACCAGACACGGGTACCAATCTTAACCAACTGGCGCGGGTGCATACCTGGATACAGCACTCTTGTCAGCTGCGAACCTGAAGCTTGACCTCAATGCGGAGGGGGTGGGAGGTGTTCAAGGCGAGGAGAGTGGTCATTACATGCAGATGGCAATTTACAATTCACCTTCCACTCATTGTGAGCAATCAGGATGAAGCACCTTGCTCGAGGGTACAACGCGGGCTTGAACACACAATCTCTGGACTACTAGCTCGACGCTCTAGCTAATCGGGCAACTACGCTCCACAAAGAGCTTGTATAGCCCATTATGACACCTTCAAAGGCTCCAAAACCTAAATAGGCCAAATTGATTGACAAGGGTGAGCAAATTACCCAGGGCCTCTATCATTTGTTTTGATAGAATACTTGGTGGTGTTTGTAGTTTTGCCTGTGTACATATAACCATGGCACCCTGCTGTAAACTAGAGTAAACATAAGCTGCATGATTATTGGACCATCAACATACAGTAACTGACTCTCAAGAAACCATACACAATTTCCAGGTAGTTATGAAACAATGATTAATTGGCCATGGCATGCATGATGGCAGCATGTTTGAAACTGGAAATAAGTTTGCTTTTTGTCCTGCAACCATGGGCGGCGATCACGGGGGGGACGGGGGGGACATGTCCCCCCCAATATTTGAAAAACCTCTATTGACTTTCGATTTTCCACACAGTAACTTTTTGAAGAAGTGCCAATGTCCCCCCCAATATTTTGACAAGATCGCCGCTCTTGCCTGCAACTGAAGAATAGTTTCCTCTACTAGCAATCGAGACAATGAAATCATCACCTGGAAACAATATTAATTCAGGGAAGAAATGTACCTGAACTTTAATGTCTGCCCAAATGGCAAGCTCAGAGTTCATCTTTTCAAACTCCAGAAAACATGCCACATTTGCTTACCAAGATGCTGAATTGCTACAACTGTATGGGGAGGAAGAAGGGGTTCCATATCTTAGAAAATAATATTTCCAAATCTATTCATCATTCAAAACAATGACAGATTCATCACTCATATTGTAAAAGCTCAAACATGAGTAGACTTTAACTGACATTCCGTCTCGTCTGTATGTTCGTTTTTGGTGATCCTCCATCACGGGAACTTTGCACTGCAGAGTACTGTATCTGCTCCTCTTCTCCAAACATTCGCAATTATTCCCATTTTGGGGGGTCCAAGTCATTTCCTAGAGATATAGATCTAGTACAGTAACTAGAACACTGCCCAGCTGTACTCGATACAATTACCACATCACCCATATCATCCAGAGAGCAAGTGATTTATGGCCCTACAGGCCTACACCAATTATACAAGGTGCCAGTAAATTAATTTCATACTAGGAGCATTAGTAGGATAGCAGGATGCAGCTCGAGCAGCAGGTTTTGTTTTCTCAGAATACTACTCTATTTGCACTTTCTCCCTAGTGTAAATACAATCAGCCTGAATCAGGGGAAGGCTCAGAATAGATAGTGAACTCGAAAGGCTTGAAAATAGTTAGAGGTAGCAGTTTGTAATATATCAGAGACATCCAGGGTGACCTTGATGTATGGTATGGGAAGTTGGGACAATTATTATTTGAGGGCCATTTTCCCCTCTGAAGCTCTGATCTGTGAATAAGATACTGCCTCCACAGCCAAACCTTTCACCTGGGTGGTTATGATTCAATTTAGTTGCGATTTGCGATTACTCGTCTTGTGGGGAGAGGGAGATGAATTAACACGCTCCCTCCCATTTGGAGAATTCTTGATTGTTTTGAGATGGGGTTAGATGCGCGAGGGCGCATGGATTGCTTGATGGAGCTCTGGCAGCAACCTTTAGGTTTTGTTGTCATTACAATCAGGGGAGGCTCAGAGTAGAAGGTGATCTTCAATGGCTCGGAAACAGCAAAAGGTAGCAGTTTGTTGAAGGGTTAGGATTATTTCAGGGTGAACTTGATGTATACATATGTTGGTGGTGGCGGTCAAAATTATAGTCTGAGGGTCTTTTCCCCTAGCCCTTGCTGAATTAGATATTGTACCTACAGTTCGCCACAGCCAAACTTTTCACCAGGATGCCTGTGGTAGGACTTGATTCAGTTGCGATTTGCAATCCCCAGGAGAGGGATGGATTATCAACAAGCTTTCTCCCATTCAGAAGATGCTTGCTTGTATCGAGATGAAATGCAAGGGGGTGTAGGGCTGTAGGCCTACTTCCAGTAATCCATATGAAAACGCAATTTTCAGGGTTTCTATTGAAGCTGGGCAGCTTCACTTGTGTCGATTGGAATTAAGTTTCATTCAATTGCATTCACTGTACAAATGTTTATTTTTAATCCCACAAAAATTGCATCTGATGTTGAAGAGTGTTTGACTGTTTGTATGATGTGGAAAGTCCTTCCATGAGCTGTAGACTTTTCATACAATGACTATACTTATATAGGCCATGCCAGGACTCCCAGGAAGCAATTACACTTAGCCAGCAACAGGAGGAAATGTAATATCATTGAAAGCAGTACAATCAGAATGAATCAGCTGTGACCTTTTTTTTTGGTTTTGAGAGGATTCTGATTCTGAAGTATGCGCTCCCTCTCCAATGTAAATTTACACAATCTATTACATGGAAGCCGATGAAGCAATACATGGTGTAAATGCAGCCGTCATTCGCATGACGCACTTCCAGTCCGAGACTCCCTCCCCCGGGTGGGACAGTCACTTTATCAATGTGTGTCATATAGCCTAACTCTAGTACTTGCATGGAAATGATACACACAATATTCGGGCCATGGAAACATTTGGCCTGGAGTAAATTGTAAACTAGCCTGACATGTGGCATCAATGCATGCGCTGGATTATGAGTGAATGAGGAGTGATGAAGGGATGCGGGGTGATGAAGGGATGAGAGGTGATGAAGGGATGAGGGGTGATGATGAAGTGAGAGGGAGGGGGGGGGGGATCAGTGGGTAGAATAATAACAGTTAGGCTACGGATCCATGCAGTGTTGGCGTTCTGTGAAGCAGTGCTGGTGCTAAGATTATCCTAGGAGGGGATTCCCTCCCTGTGAGTTATTATGAGAGGAATTTTAGAAGGGCAAAGAGGGACTCTCATACAGCAACAAGAAGAGTGTCAACTGCCAATTGCACAGTAGCTCATGGGTTATTTCACATCAGTGTAATGCACATGAGTGGAACCTGAAGCGTTCTACTCATATGACCTTTGTAATTAGTAATTGGGCTGGAATTTACCCCATAGGTGACCTTTGACCTTAAAACCATTCAGCCCACCAGTGACATCATACAGTAGCTGAGGCTGTCACAGCATTGATAGCTACAGAAGCTGAGGCTGGCATGGCTTTAATAGCTACATCATTATATCCCCACTTCTGGGATATTATGGTTTTGGCTTCATCGTCTCCGCCGCCGCCATCTCCGTCGCCGCCGGAAGATTTTCGTGTTTAATGCAATAACTCTCCAATGCAATGTCTGATTGATTCGAAACTTGGCAAACGTGTCCACCCCAGAGAAATCTCGGGTGGGTTCGAAAGTGGACAATATTGCAAGACTGCTGCCCTCTATTCTGATGGGTTTTATGCGAAAATATCAAGTTTGTACAATTGACACGAAACTTGGTGGATGGGGACTACAATTGGAGCCGGAAAAATTGTGATAATTTCAAGGTCACCGGAGGTCAAATTTGGGTTAATTTTTCAACTTTGTTGGATTCGAACAAAACTTGGTGGATGTGCTCTACAGTCAGTCCTGAACGACATGGCGGTCATCGGAGGTCAAGTTTGTGAAATTTCGTTATTTTTTTAACATTGTTGAATTCAAACCAAATTTAGTAGACTACAGTTGGTTCCGAAACACATGAAGGTAATTTCAAGGTCACCAAAGGTCAAATTTGTGGAATTTTCCCAACTTCATTGGACTTTGACGAAACATAGTAGGCCTGTATGTGGTCTACAAATATCCCTGAACGACATGATGGTCATTTCAAGGTCATCAGAGGTCGAATTTGTGAAATTTGGTAATTTCACAAACAATGTCAGATTTGAAAGAAACTTGCTAGATGTATGTGGACTACAGTTGGTTTCGAAAGAAATGAATGTAGTTTTACTGTCAACAAATAATTTATGCGAACATTAAACCCACCTCAACCGCAAAGGAGGTGCCAGGGCCTCGAATAAGCGGCCTCGATTACATCACAAGAAAGTGGGGATATACACGTTGGCTGTATATCGCCAGTAGTTGTCTAGTTCATATACAGTACGCTGAGGCTGTCACAGGTTCGATAGCTACATCATACAATAGCTGAGGCTGTCACAGCTTCACTGTACACTGTACAGCATAGCTGAGGCTGCCACAGCTTAGTTACATCATACAGTTGTGAGGTTGTCACAGCTTAGTTACATCGTACAGTAGCTGAGGCTGTCACAGCTTAAAGTTACATCATACAGTAGCTGAGGCTGTCACAGCTTAGTCACATCATACAGTAGCTGAGGCTGTCACAGCTTAGCTGCATCATACAGTAGCTGGGGCTGTCACAGCTTAGCTGCATCATACAGTAGCTGAGGCTGTCACAGCTCAGTTACATCATACAGTAGCTGAGGCTGTCACAGCTTAGTTACATCATACAGTAGCTGATGCTGCCACAGCTTAGCTGCATCATACAGTAGCTGAGGCTGTCACAGCTTAGCTGCATCATACAGTAGCTGAGGCTGTCACAGCTTAGTTACATCATACAGTAGCTGGGGCTGTCACAGCTTAGTTACATCATACAGTAGCTGAGGCTGTCACAGCTTACAGTAGTTACATCATACGGTAGCTGGGGCTGTCACAGCTTAGTTACCTCATACAGTAGCTGAGGCTGTCACAGGCTCTGCATCATTCATACCGTAGCTGAGGCTGTCACAGCTTAGATACCTCATACAGTAGCTGAGGCTGACACAGCTTTGATAGCTGCATCATACAGTAGCTGAGGCTGACACAGCTTTGATAGCTGCATCATACAGTAGCTGAGGCTGTCACAGCTTAGCTGCATCCTAGCTGAAGCTGTCACAGTTCAGCTGCATCATACAGTAGCTGAGCTGCCACAGCTTAGCTACATCATACAGTAGCTGTTAATAGCTACTGTACACCATACAGTAGCTGAGGCTATCACAGCTTCGATAGCTACATCATACAGTAGCTGATGCTGTCACAGCTTAGCTGTATCATTCAGTGGCGTTCCCCCTGTTTGTGTGCCATTCTTATGCAGTTTGCACGTCATATTCTTGTTGACAGAGAGTGTGTTCTCCATGACACACATTGGTTTATGAGTTACTGTCCTATTCTGACGGACCAGTGGTGGGACATGTATACAGTAGAAATGACAGAGTTCTCTGCATGATTACTAGTTGAACGAAAGGTTGCTCCAAATTAGTTGTAATAAGTCATGTGCTCATGGTAGTCTGTCGGTTGGCTGTACGCAAACCCTTCGTCTTTGTCTTCGTTTGAGTACTCCAATGCGCCCAATAGCCTAGGGCATTTGATTAGTGCCCTGGTTGGACTTCGAAACCTTCCCCTCACTCAGTCACTTCAGAATCCGACAAAGTTCTTCTCAGCTCCTTCCCAGGGTTCACTCAAATTTTATTTTATTAATTTTCAAAATAAAAAGCAACCATTAGGCTACTGACCCTATTCTGTGGAAAGTAGAAACTGAACAATTATGATTGTAACGTTAGGAATCGCTAGAACTAAACATTGTGTGAACAATGCACTCAAAATAAGGACATCAGTGCCCAGTAGAGCCCTCAGTAGCATTAGTCGCTGCCTGTTGTCGACTCACAGCTCTGTGTATGTAATACACTTAAATACACACTTCACGGGCGCTGTCGCGTACCAAATCTCCAGAGCAAGTAACAGGGTTGAAGCTACAAGTACAAGTACAACTACAAAGGGTTGATGATGGTCAGCAGCAACCAGCACTTGAAGGTTTTGCCTCACAGTGGAATGGTGGCTTGCCATGGAGTTGCTGAGTGATCAAGAAGAATTATTGCATGCTGATAACAACAACACTGCTAGTACTTTTCAAAATGGGAGGGGGGGATTGAAATTGTAACTATTTTAGGCAAATCCTACCTGATTTTCTTCTACAGAATTTCTGCACTGCTCCTTCAATGCTTGAATCTTGCCTGCCTCCTCTTTCCTCAGAGCTCGCTCTTTTTTCAGTTCAGGGCTCCAGAATGTTTTAATACTGTTCATGCTCGAGCTGAGCTTTGCATCCCTAGCATCTAATTCTTGCCTGTACATCCCATTTTCTCTCTGAATCTCCCTCAGCTGTGATGCCAAATCCATCGAGTCAAAATCAGGGGACCGATGGAACTGCGAGTGCCCAGGATGGTGAGCCCCGGGGTGGGTAGCATGGCCATGTGTGACACTGCTCCCAGACCCCTGGCTGCTCCCACTAGAGCGATTTGGTGCTGGTGAAACGGACCTTCCTTGATTCACTGTGCTACTCGGAGAGGTTGGACCGCCACCACCACCAGGAACAGGGCTTCCAAGGCCTTCACTTATGTACACAGGTCCAGCATTGTACGCTGCATTGAAGGACTGAAAAGTCTCCATTTTGGCTTCTGGAAATCTTGAAGAGCCGTCTACTCGTTTGGCCCTTGGCGATTTCGACCTCGATGGCGAACGTGGTGTCGAATTTGATGAGACGGTTCCGGACCCTGAACTACTGCCTGAACTTGCATCCTGCTGATCAAAGCTGTTGTTGTTCACCTGCTGGGAGGGAGGATTCGGGGAATGTCGCGGAGAACGCGATGAATACATGGCACTGCCGCTCAGCTAAACCTCAAATATACCGAAATGACATCGCAAACAACGGAGAGAGTATAGTTAGGCTGGTTTCACTGTGTTAGTGTTACTGTTACTAATCGCATGGAGACCAGTGAAGACACAAGGTAATCAGACTGGAGTCAAACACAGCAAAGTATTGTTTACGTTCGTAAAGACTGAGTCCACAGCTGCAAAACTAGTGCACACACGTCATGGAGATATTCCTACACACAGTACAGTTCATGATGGTTGACCAACTGTCAACATTGTGCGTGTGTGGTTTTTACGGGAAAAATGACAGAGTAACTGATATGTCTGGTAATTTCGTCCACTGATGAGTCACAGTAGCAGCGTGTGTAGAACATTTATTTTTGGGAAAATGTTCCTCTGATTATTTATGATGGCGCTATTCATGATTCGTGAATCAGAATTGTTGGAGCCTCTGTGGAGCCTCACACCTAGACTTGCTACAAGTTTCTCGTGTCTGTCTTTCCGCCACCTTCAGCTTATCAAGTCCTACTGATATGCTTGTACAGTGATCTGGTCGCCCGCTGAAGGTTTCATGTTGACCCGCTGGCGTCGAACCTGGTGTGGACGGGGGCACATGACCCCATACTGTCCGGTGTGGGAGTAACTAGTTGGGAGTTTTAGTGATGATCGTGTAGAACTGTTCTGGAGAGCTTGTGATCATCATGGGATATCATGGATTTGCCTTCGCCGTGGCCGCTGCGTACGCTGTGTTCGCCGCTGAAAGGTTGTCGCGTTTGCGCAATAACGCTCCGTCCGTTTGACTCGAAACCAATTGTTACACATGTCCGGCGTCTGCCCTAATAGAATCCTTGATGGGTTTGAGACTGGTAGTGGACATTGCTGCATGACTGATGATGCCATCTATTTCGTAAGTTTCATGCTAGATAGCTAAGTTTGTCCGATATACACGTCACTTAGTGAGTACCTACTAGTGGTCCGAGCATCGGATGACATCTACCGTGCATTCCTTTATTGACTTCGAGAAGGCATTTTGACGGGGTCTGGCACGAAGCACTGCTATGGAAAGAAGTACGGTAGGCCTACTACATCGGCCAGAAGCTGCCGATTCAGACGATCAAACAGCCGCACACATTGAAAGCAGCAGTGCGGTACTTCCGAAATATCGAAGCAACAAGAGTTTTCATTGAGGCCACATATCTAAAATGGGAATAAAAAATACGCTTCCCGTTCTTCTGGTATTCAAATAATTATCTTTTATCGGACAGCGATGTTGAGCAGAAGAGTGGTCGAGCGGTATCAGTGACGCTTGGCACCTGGCAGTACAATGGGTCCGGTTTGGTCCGGGTTCAATTCCCACAATCACCATCAGGCGTTTTTCTCCGGTGGTGGCAGTACTCACAGTGACGACTGGCGGGATCTCGGTGCCGGGCTCTGCTGTGGCACGGTAGGCGTGGTAATTACGGGGGGTTGTGGTCGGTCAGTTGCAATGAGTCTCGTCGGTCGGCTGTACGCAGTTACCAGGTTACCGTGGTAACTTCGCAAATACAAAAACATGTTGCAAAAACCAAAAGCTTCCGCTCCTCCAGGATCTGAGAAAAGTGGGTAGATCCTGGAGATCACTGGTCGTCCGTCGGATGGGGATGTAAAATGGCGGTCCCGGGAGCAGGTTGGGATGGGTAAGGTACGTCCCTGCCTCGATAGCATCTGAGCACTAGTCGAAAAGAGTTATCGCCGTTGCTCATCCAAGATCAACACGGCCAGGATTCCTCGATGAGCCTTCAGCGGCTTCATGAACCTGTAGAAACCAAATCAAATCAAGCTATCAGATTTTTCCCCGCTATATAACCGATTCTGAGGTATTGCGTCACGCGTGATGGAAGCTGACGAGGTAAACCTTCATGGGATTGTGGGAAACTCACGGGTCTTTCGAATTTGTAGCAAACTCTCTACACAAAACCTTGTTGTTACGATTTTTCAGAGGAAACCGGATTGCAATCCGATAAAATATCGGTGTAGTGTGACCCTGGCTTTACCGCCAACATTGAACATCTCCCTGGAGCGCATAATGTCAGATGCCTTAGAAAACCATGCATGGCACTGTCAGCATTGAAGGACGAGTCATCACAGATCTCCGGTGTACTGGAGACTACTTCAGTTAAAATATCTTAGAGCCATAATCAACGTAGAGGGCTCGATGACTGAAATTCTAGGTAGATCTGCACAGACAGCAGCAGCACCAGCAAAGCTGAAACCAATTTTGAATGACGGAAACATCTTCATCACTGAGTCCAAGCTGAACCTCCTCCATGCACTTGTTCTGTCGACCTTCCTGTAGGTCTATGCAGGGAAATATGATAGATGACATTTCCCTGGTCGATGCATGTGAGGCATGGAATCTTACAGCTGAGCTATAAAAAAAAAGATTCGAGCTGTGGGAATGAGGTGCATCAGAAGAGTCCTTGGCATTTCATACACCGACCACATCATAAATGAGGAATTATGCAACACTGTCAAACAACATGTTCCTCAATATGGAGACCTACTGACCACAGTCAAGAGAAGGATATTCAAATGGTATGGACATGTGTCGAGATCCGACAGGATGTCAGAAATGATTCTCCGAGGCACTGTACGAGGGAAGAGGAGGCGCGGCAGACCGAGGAAGAGATGGGCCCATGTGCTGATGGGCCGATAATATCGGACAACCCAGGCCATTGCGCATGACCGACAAGAGTAGAAACGGCAAACAAGATTAACATTGCAGCGCCTCCACGACCCTGGTGGGTTATGGGACCGGTGAGCAGTAAGTAATGTTCTACATGTTGAAAACATGAGATAAAGATTTGTTTGTATAATAACGCGCAGTTTCGTTATACATATATAGCATATTGTATGATTCGTCCCTCTGTCATCAGTAGGGCCTACCGTATTTTCGGATGTTACCCATTACACAAATATTAGCTAGACAAGTGTACTACATGTTGAAAATAAGATTAGTAGCAGCCCATGGGTTCCGGCGACGTAATTATAGGTTATATAATATATAGTATGTATGTGGGTTCTGATTTCGTCACCCTGTAGGCTAGGGATTTGTACACACACCCCATGCATTAGGCTAAGCGTAGGGGCAACGAAATGTGGAGTCCCCACTATACTGCTCCAGACAGGAGAATAAGGATTATTATATCCTTATGAAACAGGTTGGGATCAATTATTTGCCGCTACTCGGCTCAAATTCCCCCCAAAACAAAGTTAAGGAGCAACTGAAGCTTGTCCTCTCGAAGGACAAGAGTTGTCCTTAACAGATGGCTTCATGTTGCCGTGCTAGACATTTATTCACACTGGCACCACAGTGAAAAGTACGTACTATCTAACGATATGTCCCACGTTGTGTTTCCCTGACTGAGGGTCGACGCTAGCCTCGAGATCGGGGCGACATGCCCAGTTAGCGAGGATGCACATTATTGTTACGAGTGCCAGTAGGGCTGAAGGGACAGCTATAAGGTACAAGGTGGAAGAGGTCAACGATGGCCCATTCTCTATCCCGTCATGGAGCTTGGTCAGTACTTGCTCGAGGCCGATAAACGTCTGTGAGAGGTTGAGGCTGGTCTCTCTGATGACGGTGTAGGCGTCTGGTCCTAGGACCTCCTTACCCAGTCCAGCTAAGGCAGCAATTTCAAGATCAGAAAAGACTCGCTGTACTTCTCGATCCAGAGATAACGAAAGCTGTTGAGAGAGATGGGAATATATTTCAAGTTTCAAGTTGTTCCTATCACATTCCATAATATAGGCGTTTGTGTACAACATTATGATTCACATAATCATGCCTAAACAATGACGTGATATAAGATGTTTGATTATTCATATCAGTGATGCTATGGTTACTAGGAGGTGGGAGGACCAGTTCAGCAACATCTAAAATACAGAAGAGTAGGACGTGTCACCATTTACTCAATAACGCAACGATCGCCACAATTCACCATAGCGGTAGGAGGGAGAAAAATATAGGACTGTCGATAGGAATTGCACATGGTGAGAATTTTTAATTGACAGGTATTTGGAAGTAACATTGCGGGTGAACATGCTATCTTTCGAATGATAAGTTGTGATTACGTAGGACAGGAAGATGTGAGACTCTTTAAAATAGTGCAGCGCAAAGAAAGGATAGGACCACCTTTACAGCATTCCACACGAGCAGTGCTACCCCAAGAGGCTCAGGACCATCAGTCACACATCATTATAGCAAGGTGGCCCGTTAATTGAACATGTCTGGCCTCCGAGTTAGTAGTTCCAGCGAATCGACAAACCAGGTCTGTCTAAAGGCCCGGTCACATTATAACGATTTTTTTCGGATTGCTACACGGTTTTCTCGATTAAAGGCCGACTACCAAGGAATGCAGTAATGAGGTTCATACAGGCTGATACAACATGAATATCTCGAGTCGGAAATGGGCGATTCCCCATCGAATTGGTTACACACATAGCGAATGAGGTCATTTATCATCGTCGCTGGGTATATACGACATAATGAAGAGGAGACTGGCATTCCTAAGCTAAAAATCGAAAAAATCGGAGCGTTGCACTATACGATTTCGTTGTAGTGTTACCTGGCCGTTAGACCATTCCACGGGGAGTGGCAGGAGAGTAACAAAGGGGATATAGCCAGAAAATGAGTTTGCCGTACTCCTTTCCTCAATACCAGGATAAGATGTTCGTTTCGATAGCTGCAAATTAACTTAGTTATTAGGGTACTATTCCCGGTAAGACTATACCTCTTTGTAGTGGAAG
>JAUOBX010168124.1:0-12188 GCA_032360705.1 Eupentacta quinquesemita
CCCCCCCCCCCCCCCCCCCCTCCCCTCTTCTCTCAATATATATCTCAAGTCTAGTGGAAATCAGATGGAGCTACTTCACTCTCTATTTTGAAGAAAGTGCAACATGTCATCATTCGCATGTAATCACGCCTTAGTCACAAAAATACATCGACTCCTCCCGCGATCCCCCCCTCTAGTCACGTGACCTACGCACTTGATACGTCCATTCAAGTACGGTACGGTACTTCAACAATAAAGCGATATACATTTCCTGAAGAAGAAACCATTAGTACGTGTTACCACGTTTTAATCTCAAATAGCACGTTTCAATCGTCCGGATTATGTCTTCTCGCGGACTACTAGACGCCATGTTGATTGATAAACACTTGGGATTGAGGTGAGAAGTGAAGAGGCACTCGCTCACAAGCGCGCAGATATATACGAAACATACTTTGTACCGTCAACCAAGCGTGACGCTCCGCCGTAAACAGGTAAATGGAGTAGCGTTGAACCCGACATATATAATATAGCTAATTGGCCTCCGTTCGGTGCTTCGCAAATTGTGTAACCTAATATAACCTATATAACGTCCCAAGCGTGGCATATATATATATTCTGGGAATACCTTCTGATAATTGATAGAGATCCGTACCTGTTTACTGCGCTGCAACGCGATAATTTAAAATATTTTTTGAGTTGAATGAAATAATGGTTGAGAACGTTTGCTTTGACTGTCTGACGTCAACCGATTTGAACCGACCGACTGACAGATATGACTCCAACTATACTCCTGAATGTTGGATGGTACCGCCACTGCTGGTAAATCAAACCATTTTTATTTCCCTATATTGCTGGTGAAACTCTTAGGGAGCACTCATAAGAATATGAGAAGATCAATGCCAGATCACATTGAACCATAGCTAATCGCCGAATGTTCCAAAATAATCCGACACTGCTTGTGTAACATACCGATAAGTATTTAGCTGAAGCATTTACGCAAACAGAACCATATTCTACAACTTGAAGTGCGGGAATAACGCATGATACACGTTGAGTTGAAGCCTATAACATCCTGTGAACCAACATGTACACACACGCCTATGCCTACGTAAATTTCAAGTTGACATAATTATTACGACACCTATATGCATATAGGTCTGGCTACGAAGTTAGTCATTATACGATCATAAAACCAAACAGATGAACAGACAGCGAACTTTTCTAGTGGACATGGTATGGTGGATCTGCATATAGTCATATACAACTCTCGGTGACACATCTCGTTCACGGAATGGACCTAAATCAACATTTGCATAGCATTTGCATAACTTTAGTGGCACTTAAGCGGAACCCGATATGACGAGAGAGCGAATAGAGTGCTCACTGTCATCCATATACCTTGTACCTTGTATTATGAATTTCTCCTCCGAAACCATCTTCTAGAGACATAACTGGAGGTCTACACTGTTTTTGATCGTGTCGTGGAAGGACACCGGCGAAACTCGCCTACTCTTTTTGAAGAGTGCCCTGAAGTAACGAGGCAGTGAGTACCTGCTCCCGGGACCGCCATTCATCGTCCTCATCCGATGGACGTAAGTACACTATTCCAACGTGCGGTCACTTTCCAACACGGAGGAACTGACGGGGTGAAAGAGTCAAAGTCGACTCCAGGGTTTGAACCAGCTAGCTGGCCGGACCCTTGATACGGAAGACCGAGTACTTATCCAGTATACCACCTCACCGCCTACAATTTGCGAGAGCTATTTATTTGTTATATATCTCTCAAACCGACCAGGGTGTCTACTCAAAGGCGAACCGTCATCTCATGAGTAGGCTAAGATTAGCTGGATGCGATGTGAGCAGGTTTACTCTCTAACTAATGAACCGAAATATTCCGTAGAATCGGCCCTACGAACAACATACGAAACAATCAACTGTTTGGTTGTTAATTGGCTGATGATTGGTATATTAGTCCCCTTTTTCTGCGTAGTGACGAATATGCAAGATGTTGATTTCGAGAAATCGCGGTTTCAAGATTTGAGGATTTCGACATGGCTGAATCAGTGAAATGTCATCTAACATTTCCCTGGCTGAATCGACCGATACATTTCTTGTGACTGGGGTCGAGGAGAAATAAAACGAGCTAGCCTATAAGTTGCTGTTTATTACGTTTCGGACGATGAGACGTGTACATCTTCCACATTATATTATGCTTCAAACATATTCGTCACTCCGCGATATGCAAACATACCGATTCATATATATTCGTCACGTACGGTATATGCCTGTTCGTTACTACGCGAACAAATCATTCGCTGTTCCCCAATAATATCACATTTAGCCAAGCTATTGCCTTTGCATTGCGTTTCTGACGAATCTAAATTTTATACTCAATTCTCGCCAGAAAACCCCGACTTTCTATAGAATATGTCGGGATTTGTCATCCCCTCTTCATACCACACTGCGTGAAAGATTTAGGACATGGTCGTAAACATTTCGTACAGTTCGCCGCCTCGTGATATCGCACGTTTAGGCGCGTTGACATCCTATCCAGGGGAATCCATCTTCCGGACAGAATTCTGGATATAATTTCCGCTATTCGTCAAACTTATGTAAACTCCCTTATTACTCATTGTAACTGAATGCTGATGATATCGTAAAGTAGGAAGGATGAGCGAATTGCCTGGATTTTATGAGAGGCGAGCGGCGCCAGTGTAAGCCATACCCGCACTGCCTCGGATTATATGACTGGTTAGGCTGACAATATAACCCACGAGTTCGATTTGAATAGTATGTATAACCCACGATAAATGCTTGACTAAGGAGAGTTGAACGACTTACAGCACGGTAGGCTGCCACTGAGTTCAGTGCACTATAAGGGATGACCTGAGAGTCACTACATGGAATAGATGGCGCTATTTTACAAATGGAGGAAATTGGGGTGTCCAAGCTGTTAACAAAGCTAGAAATGTCTGAGATTAACGGTTCCATTTGTTAACATTGTATTTGTGAACAAAGCTAGTTTGTTTACGTGATGGTTTACCAGATACGAGGAGAAACGACCGAAGGATTTGGTATGATAGGCCGAGAGGTTCTTACAACAAATGAGAAAGAGTGAGGAACAGAGTCGGCTGTAGGAGTACACACCGTGTTGATGCATGAATGCTGCTCGCCAACCGAGTTGCACAGTATGGGATGAAGGTTGGATGCATAATAGAGCAGACCTCAGATATTGTTGAGTCTTCTTTGGACGGAATTGTCATAATTATGTCAGATTTCAATTCACATGGTCTTCGTTAGATTTCAATTCACAAATGTTACTTTTAAATTATGATATGTTAGTTTCCTGGACTCGTATTGGTTATCATGTAGCAAAGTTCAGAGCTTTGATTTGATGAAATTGTTGTATGTTAGATTTTGATTCACAGATGTTAGTCAAATCATGATATGATAGTTTTTCGTGCTCTCATTGGTACCGTATCAATTGTTATGTGGCAGAGTTAAGAGCCATATTCGTCCGGACAGGCTTTGGCCAGGCGGCGATATTCGGAATGTGTTGTCTACTGTCAGACTGTAACAGCCTGTATATAGCTCATAGAGAAGTTCGCTATACTGATATAGCTATTCCTGATCATACATGCAGGCCTGGCGATAAGACCAGGATCGGAATCAGGCTCCGGTCGGTGAGCCGGAGGCCATTTTAGCTTTCGCAGTTTGTCGGTAGGAATTCCTCTCTTGACACATTGACAAATTTATCAACAAGTCATAATTCATAAGCTCGAACACTTTGGTGATAAAGGTCACTTTTATATGGTAGTCCTGGTAGTGATATGGTAGCGTCTACGTGCCATTCCCCGCACGTGTCAATCTTCTATCGAGTATGCCGTGACGAGAGGCCCCCTATCTGCCTATTGTATGTGATCGTACTGTGGTATATGCTCAATGCCATTGACGTCTCATCCGGGGGTTGGGTGGTCCTGGATCTCAAGCCCGAGACCATAGGATATGAGGAGCGTGGCTTCTACATGCAGGGGTGTAGAGGGGAAATCACCTGGAAAGGCACTCGGTCCGTAGAACAAACCCTGATGGCAACACCACTGGTTAGCATCAGTATGTCGTTTGCGCAGCAACGCGTTAAAGATTTAGGCCAAGACGAGATATTTCGTATGAGCTAATTCTTCCTTTCCTCGCGTTCCTGGACTATTTAATGTTTCCTCCGGATATTTTTTCTTCTGTTCATTATCTGCAGCCTATGCTTGTTGAAAGCAGGATCAACGCGGCAAGCTGAATCCTACTCTCTTTCCCTATTTCGTGTAAACAAATGCTCGCCTTGCACTCTGACAGTCTGAGTCGATTGTGGGTCCAATCTTCTTCAGTGTCATTTTGTTTGCCGAAATTGTAGAACCTCCAATGATCTTTATCCTCTCGCAAATGACAACAAGTGACTCGTTATTTCATGTGTTGTCGTTACGAGGTATTATATGTGCATGTGGCTAGAGGAACAATTCTCTTCGATCTGACAAAATACGAGCTTGCGTTGCTTTAAGGCAGGTCGACCAGTTACCAGGCGTTCCCCCCAAATTTGTACTGTTCTGACTGTGAATGTTCATGGCGCAATTTGAAATCATCAGTCCTAGTCATGTAATCCCTTTGGTCCTATGATTATTAATATCCAACAGGCCATGGTTTTCCAAAGCTTCCGTGAGTCACCCGCCTGACAGAGTCCTGTATCCTATTTGTCTCAACTCGTCTGTCACACTGTCAGCGCCTCAGTTTGTTCAATTAGCGGTAATTTACTGGCGGGTGAGGCTTTCAAATTATATTGGTTGATATGGGGGATCAAGAGCCTCCAGGCGGAATAATATGGACATACAAGAGCAAGGTGATAAGAGATCTGACAACTGCCGCTGTGATCCTGACAGCCTGAAAGAATGTAGGGCAGAGATGACTGAGACGTGGAGCAGAGTCGATCATGTGGGTCTATCACTAACACAAGCCAAAAAATACAAAACAGAATAGCACTGTTACTAAGGGAACCGTGTCCATAATTTATTCAGGCTCATCTACAACTGTGCAAAGAAGATTTCGATTGGCATTGTAGCACCCGGTTGTCTGGCCCTCCTCTTCCATTTAAAATTAAAGTTATAAATCCGGTAATCAGTGTGTGACCTCTGTACACAGCCTGTTGGTGAGCTGGGTGCATGGTTACAGACGGACTCTCCACTTTCATATAGGGGGTGAAACTGTAAAACACTGCAAAACTATTGAGGGAGATGTTAAAGGAGAAGGATGAGCAAATACATTGAAATTTGTAGGGGTGGCTGATTTTGCCCTCATTACACCCTCCCCTACTAAAGAAAGGTTGTCCTCAATCTTCAACTCTCCTGTAAATTATATAAAATAGCAGCCTTCAAACAGTAGTCATAGATTACACATTGTAGCCTTTACAGTAGACTTATGAGGTATTATACAGATATTGTATGTTACATTGATCCACTGGGTGGCCATTCCCATGTGGATCTAAGCTCCAAGAACTTGTTCCCCAGCTACTTTCTAAGTGACCTAATCACATCGCTACAAATATTGGCTTCGTCTATACAAACAGTGTCAACCTGATTCTCCCTTTATACCCAATGAAACTGCACAAACTACATCAACTTTGATGTTGCGCAGTGGGCACAATAGCTGTTCTCTGAACTTCTTGTATCTTAACACTGCAGATGTTAAGACTATATCACTCTAACTCAACTTCAGGCTATCGAGGAGATACTGTAGCTATGTCCACAACTAGTAGGTTCAAACACTGCTTCACTGACTGAAGGTCGAGTAGGCCTACCCTCTTTCATCCGTTAAACGCCATATAACTCATACTGATGTTTTAAAGAATTCCTAGCTCGACTGGTTATTTTGAATGGGGTCCGTTAGTTGGTGTGGGTAGATGTAATAGATCGGTTGTCCTCTGTGTGGGTCTAGAGGAAACGGTGGCACTACGTCTTGTTGCATGTCTTGCACCCAGTATTGTTCAGGTTGGTACATTCTCTCTGGAATCTCCCATCCTGGGTTCGGCGGGATCTGGGTCTGGTTTGGCGGCAGAGTCACTGCAGCAGACAGGGGCATCGTTGGTACCGTCCCATGGTTCACAGGGTTGTGACCGTGGGAATTATGGGAGTTTCCCCTCAAGGTGCCATGGAAATGTCGTCCCTCATAGTCTTCACATTGCCAAGGTCGGTGGGTTGATATTGTTGGAGGCTCGATTCGATTGTCCTGTATTGGTGGGTGTGGGACTGGATCTAGCATCAGGCTCACATTGGATCTTCCTTCAGTAGTTTGTATCGGCATGCAGTAAGTATTTGGGTCCCCTGGTGCTTCATACCCAAATCTGACCGGTTCCCGTCGCGTTCTCCTACTTCGGGTGATCAGGGGTTCATCGGAGTCATTCTCGCTCTCTGATTCATCCTGCACTTGCACTGCTGGTGGAGTCCTGTCATCATCATGTCTCTCAACAGAGTCTGGGTTTGTGGCAGCAGCACTTGATTCGTCTGGTTCAGCTGTGCCCTCAGGACTCTCTGGTGGCTCTGTTCGTTCTGTCTGGGCAGCGGCAGGTTCGCTGCTTGGTCCCCTGGATTGGTTGGCATCTGGTTCCTGTTGTGTTGGTGACATTTCTGGATTCTTACTCCGAAGAAGATACTTGGCATAGTTCTGGAGTATATCCTCAGTTTCTGAGTCTGTCTCTTCAGTTCCTGGCTCTTCATCATTGTTGTCCTCTTGGCGACAAGGGGGTAAGGTTTGTGTCCTCCTTTCAGGTTGGTTCCTTGTTCTGTTGGTGGGTTCTACCAGATAGTCGCAGGGCATCAGTAGGTTACAGTGTAGGAGCCTGGTTCTTCCGGCGCCCACCTCTGGTTTGACCTCATACACTGGAAGTTCACTGTTTGGTTGGGATTGGACAACATGCACTCTATCTTCGAAGTACGCTTGTAGTTTCCCTGGTCCCTCTGGTCTCCGACAGTTCTTCACCAGCACTCGGTCTCCAACCCCGAGGGAGTGATGATGGGCCCTCTTGTTGTAAGTTACTCGGTTTTTGTTGGTCCTTCTTTCAATTTTGGCATTGGCCAGTCCATATGCCTCCTTCATTCGTTCCTTCCACTTCTTTGCATACTGGGTTGGGTTCTGGTCTCCCTCTGATGCTGGTTGTAACTGGAAGGCTAGGTCAATCGGAAGACGTGGGGATCGTCCGAACATAAGGTAAAAGGGCGAGTACCCGGTAGCCTCATGCTGCGAACAGTTATAGGCGTGTATTACCTTGTTCAAGTGCTTCTTCCAGTCTGATTTCTGGTCCTCAGGCAGGGTCCGTAGCATAGAGAGAAGTGTCCTGTTGAATCTTTCGACCTGGCCGTTGCACTGTGGATGGTATGGTGTGGTGTGAGACTTTTGTATTCCACATTGGGCCTGGATCTCCTTGAACAGTCTGCTCTCAAACTCTCCACCCTGGTCATGTAGGATTCGTTTGGGGAACCCAAACCTCTGCACGTAATCTCCGAATAGCTTCTCTGCTACCGTGGTAGTCGACTTGTTCTTCGTGGGGTAGGCCTGTACGAATCGTGTAAAATGATCAGAGATTACAAGAATGTACTCGAAACCACCCTTACTTCGTTCCAGATGTAGGAAGTCGATGCAAACCAGTTCAAAGGGTTCTGTGGTTATGATGGGTACCAGTGGAGCACGGGTTGGTTGGTGAGGTCGTTTCTGTTTCAAACATGGGCACACATTCCTTACATAGTGTTCGATCTCTGACTCCATGTGTGGCCAATAGAACCGTTCCCGGGCTAGCTCTAGTACTCTGGTAGTTCCCAGGTGACCCATGTTATCGTGTAGTTCTCTGAGGACTTGCTGCCTTAGGTGGGATGGTAGGGCCACTTGTTCCCTCGTCTTCGTCTTCCGGTGAAGGACATCTCCCTCGCCCAGGTGGAGGCGGCTCCACTCTCTCATCCATCCTGACATCTCTTTCGACTCATTCTCCCTTTCTTTCCGGCCGAGCCATTTCCCTTTTTTCTTGTGACTGATGACTTGCTTCAGGGATAAATCTTTCTGTTGTTCCGTGGCCCATTTGAACGACCCATTTTCCTTGGTACCACCTGCCGAATTTCCTGCTTCAACATCTGTGGCCTCATCTGATACCATCATTATCCATGGGGCCTCCTCTTGTCGGTGGTGGGCAACCATTGTAACAACAGCTGACATGGCATTGGGAGAAATCTCCTCCGTGCAAGTCTCCTCTGCCTTATCAACATCAAGGGGCAATCGGGATAATGTATCTGCGTCAATGTTTTCTTTCCCTGGTCTGTACTTGATGTTGAACTTGTAGTCTGCCAGTTCACCTACCCATCGTTGTCCGGTGGCATTCAGTTTAGCTGTTGTGAGAATGTAGGTTAAAGGGTTGTTGTCTGTATATACTGTGAATTCTGGAGCATAATAGAGGTAATCCCGGAACTGGTCGGTGATGGCCCACTTCAAGGCGAGGAATTCCAGCTTGCCAGAGTGGAGATGGTAGTTTTTCTCTGCTGGACTCAAAGTCCTAGAACCATAGCCGATTACCCTCAGCTTCCCATCCTGTCTCTGGTACAGCACTGCGCCTAGTCCATCTTGAGAGGCATCGGTGTGCAGTACGAATGGCTGAGTAAAGTCTGGATATGCCATAACTGGTGTGGTCATCAGATCATCGATCATCTCATCAAGAATGGCTTGGTGTTGGGTGGTCCATTCAATTGGTGTTCTGGAGGGTACCTGGTTGTTACCTGGTTTAGTTTTCTTCCTCTGGTTGGGGGCTTCTTTCGGACCAGATAGGAGGGCAAATAGTGGTGCTGCCCGTTTTGAGAAATCTTTCAAGTACCGCCGATAATATCCTGTCATACCCAGTAGCTTTCTCAAATCGCCCACAGTCCTTGGTGTCTTGGATTTCAGCTCCTGGAGTGCTTCTGTGTCTTTGGCATCGGCTCTGTACCCTTCTTCGGAGACGATTTTCCCCAAGAACCTCACTTCTTTCTGGAACCAGAGACACTTCGTCGGTTTCAACTTGATGCTATGCTGCTTCAGGCGCTGTAGTACCCGTCTCAGGTGTTCCAAATGATCATCGAAGGTTTTACTAAAGACCAGGATATCATCCAAGTATACCTCACAGGTGTCGTGTTGGTAGCCCTCGAGTACTCGTTCCATATATCGTTGATAAACAGCTGGTGCATTAGTAAGGCCAAATGGGATCCGTACCCATTCATGTAATCCCCAGGGAGTAACGAAGGCTGTCAGTGGTCTGCTCTCCTCGGACATGAATCCTTGGTGGTAGGCCTTACCCTGGTCTAGTGTCGAGAAGTATCGGTTGCCTCCCAAGCCGTCTAGTACATCTTGAACCCTGGGTAGAGGCTGGCGGTCTGGGACAGTCTTGTTATTCAACTCCCTGAAGTCGCAGCATAGCCGTAGAGTCCCATCTCTTTTCCGCACACAGACTACTGGAGAAGAATATGATGAGTCAGACTTCTTTATCCATCCTTTTTGAAGCATGCCATTGAGGTATTGTTTCACTTCCGAGTACAGGGGACGAGGAATGGATTGGTAGCATTTCTGTACAGGAGTAGGATCGGTCAGTTTGATACTCATCCGTAAGTCTTCAATGCAACCGATATCATCATCCGTTTTGGCGAAGGCATCACTCTCTGCTCGGAATAACTCTCTAGCCTGTTTCTGCTGATCAGCCGAGAGCGTGCTCACATCCACTGGGGGGTCCCATGGTTCGTCCTCTGCCTTCGGGGCCGTCTGATTTCCAGCCGAAAGTCCTGTCACCCCAGCAATCAGACTATCTTCGACATTTCTGCTAGGCCCCTGTTCTTGACTGCTGGGTTGTAGGTGCTCTGCTTCGAACACGGACCGGACTAGTTGGAGATGTCCAAGGGTAGTTCGTCTTGGCAGCACAACATTTTTCTCTGTTGGATTGGTCACCAGGATAGACACTCTGCTCGATGAGCCCCGGGGCACATTAACAATGCTGTCATGGACTGTTAATGAGTCTGGCCATGTCCCTGCCGGATTTGGCTCAAATAGGGTGATCACCTCTTGCTCGATCGGTCCTGGGTGGATTCTGCATCTGACTTTGATACTTTTCTTTTTGGGAATGACGATGTTAGTCTGGCCTGTTCTAACCTGACAGAACTCTTCGGGCTCGTTCCTCTTGATCAGGTTTACCATACCCCTAATTTTCCGAGGGCTGAGGTGGTGAAAGGCAGCTGCCATCGCAACTTCCAACGGTGTGGTCGCATCTGGTGAGGAGCTCTTGACTGTCTCTTCGATGACGTTATATCCCAGTAGTGGTTCACTAATTTCATCAGGGGTCACTAGGAACGGTACTCTGAGGTTCTGGCCGGGCCAAAGGTCAACCGAGAGTTCTATCCATCCAAGGTAGGGTAGGGGAGTACCATTGGCCATCTTCAACTTCAGATCTGACTCTAATAGTTCTCCTAGGTTACGTAATGGTACATCTGATGCATTTTTCTTCCACCACCCTTCACAGACCATGGAAACCTCTGCTCCTGTATCCCACAGCACCTTCACTTCTTTCTGGTTTAACCTGCATGAGAGTAGACATCTGGACCCTACTAGCCTCACTAGCCTCTGATGGTTCTTGGGAGTCAGGTGGGATATATGGCCTGCATTGGGTGTCTGGCTCTTCCGTGGGGGGCTTTGATCTAGAATACCGGTTACTCTGTCCCCCGACTGAGTAACCCCTGGCCGTTTCCCTGGCACTCCCTTGCTCGATGTCCCTCGGCGCCACACTTAAAGCGATGTCGACAGGCTCGACCCAGGCCCTCTCGCTGGCACGCCGGGCACCCCCATTCGCTATCTGGCCTCCTGGGCCTTTCCTGCCGTCCATTACCTTGAGCGGTGGTCTGGATGAGGTCCCTCAACTGCCTCACTTCCCTCTTCAGGTCATCCATTTCAGTTTTCCAGGCTGGGGTGTTTGTCTTCTGGGTTGGCTCTTTTCCGATGGGTCCCTTGTCGGTTGACGGTTCTGAGAGAACAGGTCTCACCTGAACGATCTTCCCTGTCCGTTTCTGCTGTCTCCTTTGGTCACGATTGACCGCCAAGGTCAGCCTCTCAAGGAGCACCTCGTCCGAAGTTGTGGGGTCCTCCAGTGTCGGCTGTAATTGGATTCGGGTGCCTTCATCCAATCCTGTCATGAGGGTTTGCAAAAATGTACTCTTGACTAGCCCCTCGTCGTACTGTAGGCTTGCCTGATCCTCTTGGGATGCGAAGAGTACTTTCTGCCGGATGTCCATGGTCCGGATGACGAAGTCGTAGCTACTCTCTTTTGGGGTCTGTACCGCTGCTGCTAATTCCTGGTACAATTCAATAGCCCCACGTTCCTTGTAGTGAGCCCTCAGGATCCTCCGCAGTTGGGGAAGCGTGATGGTCGGACGCCCTTCAAGGTAGGCCCGCAGAGGCAGTCCATGGGAGATGGCCTTAACTACGGCTCTTACCACATCGTCATCTTCATGCCCCTTTTTACGGCCGTGCTCGATCTGTGTAGCAAGACTGGCGAAGGTTAGCCGGTCTCGTTGGCCTGGCTCCCCTATTTGTCCCTGTATTTTGAATTCTTTTCTTTTCAGGGCCTCTGCGAGATCCTTCACAAAGAGGTTGGGCTCTGATGGGTTAGGGGTGGATGTCTTGGGGTCGGGAATCTTTGGTTGTTGGGAGGAGGTGCTGCTTATTAGGCCGCTTATTGACCTCTCCAGGGACTGTAGGGTTGACTCGCGTTGTGGATCTTCCACGCCCTCCACGAACTTCCCAATTTCCTTTATTACTGCCCAACTGGTCTTTCCGGCGCTGGTCTTGCCTAAGGTCAACACCTCGAAGATATTCTGCAGTTGGGCAAGTGTTAATAAATGTAACGACCCCATCAGCTCACCTTCCTTCTCTTCTAAGGCCTCTGCGGACATCTTGGAATTGGAAGGATTATTAATGATCGAGCACTGACCTTGGCTTATTCAACCTTACTTGTCTCTTATTGCTGGCATCTAGCGTTTAGGCTCGCGTTCACCTGCGGACATCTCGGGTTGGTCCCCGACCACAGGTCCTGGCAGGGTCGCCAAATGTAGCTCCCGGTTGAACTCTGCAGGAGAGTATCGGAGAACAAAACATTGAATAAAAAGCTTCTGTACTTGTAG
>JAUOBX010168235.1:0-12188 GCA_032360705.1 Eupentacta quinquesemita
ATTTTTCCAAAAAAATCATGATTTTTATCAACCCTGATTACTGATAATCTCTTTGCAACGTGCACTATCTTCGCCACATGCATGCAGCACATTTCTGTTCGTGCTATATCTCTGCGAATGGATGACAGTATATTCATACAGTATATGTATATATATATACACAGTTTATACACAATTTCCTTGTTGAGTTGCTTTTAAACAAACTCAAATCAATAAGCCAGTTCACGGTTATCAATACGCATGCTCACAGCGGCTCAACCTAATTGAAAATTCGGGATAAGACAACGTTTCCCACATTGACTCATCGTTACGGTTACGGGGTATTTGAACCTGCCATAACTAATCAGAAATTATGTAATTTCACCCAATCTTTGACTATGTTATTTTCCTCAAGAGTGGAAAAGATGTAATAGTGAAGTTCTGTGGTGGGATCATGCATAGTTTCCTCCACAGGAGTTTCGAAAGATTACCCTACCTCCGAACGAGCAATATCCCCATTACGTTGTACACTATTCGAGCATTCTAGTCTCCGCGCGCGTCCGAGTGACCTTCAACACAGATCATTAGCATACGGCGTGGAATGCAACCGTGAACAGGCTTATTGGAGTTTTGCCACATCTGCTCCCATATGGATGGATACTTGGTTCCACTTTGCGAGAATGTCAATGTGTCATAGCTCTAGGCAATAATTATTGGCTCAGGTGGTGGTGATGCCTGAGAGTATCATGTGAGCTGGGTTCGAAATGAGGAACCCGTGACTTGGGGGAATTCCTGGAAGAAATTATTAAATCAGAATCAGATGCCAGGAAGCTCCAAACCAACGCTAACATGTTTCATCAATCATCACATAGGCCTACACATCATCAATACTCCCAAAAGTGCACACTATCCAAAATTCCTCTGTATGATCAGCTGGAGATCCCAGGGGCAATTCTCCCAAGGAAATTATCCCAGACTCCATGGAATTTAAAGACATCAGGGGGTATTGTTGCATTCCTGGGACGAAATTACCACCCTGTATGTAGGAAAGCTGAGCTGTAACGATATCAACTGTACGAAGTATTGGAACTCACCCTGTTAAGACTCTTGATGCAGTGTTGCCAGTGTTCAAAGACCTCTGCCAGCTTATTCAAGCCCCCGTGGTGGAAGTGCAGGATCTTGTACTGGCTCTCTCGGCTGGCGATGACAAACTGGCCACACGTGCAGTTCTCGTCACTAAAGAAGATCCTCAGTGACCTCATGAGGCATAGGTCAACGGCAAAGACCCCGCAGAGCTGCTCCTTAGGATTGGTCCCGGGGACCTGCTCCCCGTTGGCGAAAAGGGCGATGGCATTGTCAGGAAACATCATGTTGTGGAGCCACGTTGGAGAGAGGGAGGGATCCATTGTCATGTGATCCTCCTCGTGAAGGTTCTTGAGGAAGGTGTTGAAGGGCTCGGGGTACTCTGACCCCTGTGAAGCACTCGAGAGGCTGTCATTATCCCCTTCCTTCCTCCCGTCTGTGCCGTCCGGCAGCCCCAGATCAGAGGGGCGGTCGGAGGAACCCTCCGGGGGGACGTCATGTTCCTGCAGGAGTTGGTCCAACATGATGCCAGTGTTCAAGTCCCCGCTGGTGGAGGAATCCGAAGAGCTCCCTCTCCTAGCAGCAAGTCCTCCATCCTCCGCGGTATCCTCTAGGTGGACATCGTCAAGCTTCGGAGATGATTCAATGTCAGGGCTAGCAACAGCTTCCCCCATTGGATTACTTTGATCTTTGTCCATATTGTTCAAAGCCCCATTGGTCAATGCCAGGGTCTCCTGATTTTCATCAGAATGCACATGTGGGACTGGGACGCCATCCTCAACCCCAGATTTTTCCAAACTCACATCGTAGGAAGCAACATGATCATCATCTACTGTCCTGCTACTAGTGACCTGGCCATCACCCTCGCTTTCGTGTCTGTTAAGTATCTGAGGGCTCCCTGCTCCATATCTTGACGAGGAGGACACAGACCCAGTGGAAGCCCTTGACTCCCTCTCAGTGTTCAGGCTAATGGAGATGTTCGGCACCCATGTCAGGACCAGGGAGGTGTTGAGATAGCCGCTGCCGTGCGTCCGGATGGTCATGTACCCGGGGAGGTGCTTGGGCAGGGAGGCGAGCTGGGCAGGAGGGTGCACACAGACATTGTTCTTACAGTAGATAATCTCCCCCTCCAATGGGGGTGCGATGATAAAGTCCGGGTCTGAGATACCCAGGAAGTCACTGAATTTCTTCCACATGTTGGACATCGTGTGAGTCCCACGGTGGTGATCAAAGAATTTGAGGACCACCACATTCACTCATCTGTTGAAACAGAAGCAAAAACCAAAATTAGACAGTGAACGGAGTAATATTAGGCATATTCCATGGATTTATATAATTTTCTTACAATATCACTTCGCGCTGAATTTCTTCCACAGGTTGGACATTGGGGAGCTTCGGATTTCCCACCAGGAACTTCTGCAACAGTTGTTTCTTCACATTGTAGACCACATTCACCAGTTGTGCAGTGAAAGCGCTTCAGATATCCACAACGCATCAATTTATTAGTTGCTTGCCGGAATTAGAATTGGATGCTTGCAATTCCATGGGTGTGTGTTACTGTGTAAACTTAGTTTGGATTCAGATTCAGCATTCACACAACACAGCCACTGCCCACAAAACCCCTTTTCTCCATAAAAGAAAAGATCCATATACAGAAATGTCAGAATCTGCCAAGATGCAAAATGATGCTTTAGTATTTCGGCAAGGTGTGGGACAGATTTTTGGATCCTTTTAATTTTCTTTGTTTTTTTGGGGGGGAAGGCTTGAGCAGAATGCCAGGAAACCCCAGGAGCAACTGTTGTCTATCAGAGGCAGGATAGTCAGATTCAGACTTTTTCTTATAACTTAATTCCGTCCAAAAAATATTTGTAAGAGGGGAGGGAATTCCCTCCCAGTTTTTTTTTTCTTCAAGCATCTCAACTGAAATTGGCATATTTAGGCTACTTATATCCCCATTTCGGGGATATTATGAGTTTTGGCTTCGTCGTCTCCGCCGCTGCCGGAAGATTTTTGTGACACACTATGACACTAGCACTGCTGTCTATCCACTGGTATGTTACTGCAACTCAGCCTGCCTGCATGTCTGCAATATATATATGTTCATATATCATATATGAGATATCCTCCCCACAGTTTACTTTGAAACCTGCAATATGATATACATGTAGTTTGGTACCATGATCAGTCAGAGCACAGCAGCATGCTTATGATATACACTGAACAGTACTGTATACATGTACAATACACATCCCATGTTGCACTGATTACATCTTCCACAGAATAAAGCAACAGCCATCACTGTAGGTCAGTGTTTCCTCTAAGCCCATATGACACGATTTTGACACACTGGCTTGCCAATTTGACTCAGTGAGATTCTGAGGTTATGGTTAAAAAAGAGGGTTTTTGGACAAATAGCTGAAAATTGGCATATTTTACCAGGAATTGTAACCCAAATTGAACAAATTACCCTGCAGATGATGCATTTAAAGCACTCTCTGGTTCAAAGTGATCACTATGGTCTTGTCTAGGATTTTTGCGAGTCGGAACATGAGTGGAAGCTCCAAAATTTCTGTATTTTGACTCAGTGATCATTTTTTTAGAGGAAACACTGTTATTCCCAGCACACACAGCCGTGATGAGTAGCCCACCCGGTGTAAGCCCTGGGGGTAGAAAACTGCTGTCTGAGCAGCAGACGGCACTAGCTCCATCGTGTGGACATTTACAGTCTGTAGGTTAGTACCGAGGTGACCAGGATGTCACTCAGTCCTTGCGGCTAGGCGTTGTCCACAGCATACTGTATGCTCCAAACTTTACTCTCTATGGAAGAAAGTTTGACCACAGTCACATTGATACTCTGTTTTCCCTGGTTCTTTTGCAGCTACAGTCGGCAGAAGTTGGAGATAAATTCTGGATTGGTTTATCGGATACAGCCCAGGAAGGGCAGTTCAGGTATGGTGCCTAATCTCTAGTCTGCTCCAGTGATGATGTCGAGTCCAGCCAGTCCGAAACCGAGTCCCTAGCATCCGAGACAGAGTCCGAGGCCGAGTCCCTAGCATCCGAGACAGAGTCCGAGATTGAGTTACTAGCATCCAAGTCCGAGACTGGGTCCACAACTACGAGCCGGAGTCCTTGTGTCTGAGTCTCGAGTCGAGTCTCCGAGTCCTTATACAAACTTGGCATTCCAGTCAAAATGTACACTATCAGATTTTTCTGATCTGTGTCGAGATTGAGTCCTTTAAAACCGGTCTCGTGACTGAGATCTGTCTCGAGTCCTCCATCACTTGTCAGCTCTCTCACCTCTTAACAGTGCACAGGCATGCTCGAATCTGCAGGAGCTCCCCAGCTCTCGAGCATGTCTCGCAGGAATTGTTCCCCCGTGACCACTGATGACGTCGCTCCAGCGTTGGCTGATCAGCGGCTACCTGAGCTAGTGGCCTGAGCTGGTGTGTCAACGCACTCGAGCCCAAGCACAAACCCAAGCACAAAGCCCACAAGGTTTGCGCACTCGATTGACAAAAGGTTGGATAAAAATACTGTGGTATTGCCTGTGTAGCTATCATATTCATACCTCGAGAAGGAAGAAATACTGTCATAGGTTTGGTTAAATCGCTGAACAGAGAGAGGCAGCAATTCATATATTTTTCATATGCCAATAAATGCTCTTGAGAGCGCACTACTCTTGGGTCCCAACATCAGTCCATTGAGGATTGGACATTTTCACAGCTGGCCACTGAGACTTTTCCAAAGCAGCCCTCTGTAATCACCAAGAACACTGCACCACAGCAGAACCTGTACACCAATACCTCCTCAATCAACACTGCAAGTACAGCAACCTCTGGAGGAAAAATGCCGGATGACGAGTGCAGGAATTAAACACAGAACATGCCGGAACTGTTGTGCTAATCGTCACTGATCCTGCATGGCCACTCTTCTGCTGTAGGTTTCCCAGGTACACACACTGAATATTTACATTTCCAGATCATTCTTCCAGATACACTCTGTAAATTTCTGTTCCTGCACAGGTGGAGTGACAACAGCTCATCCAGCTACCGCAACTTTGATGCTAGTGACCCAGCCACGAACAACTCCTGTGTTTACCTCCAGAAAAACGAGGCTTGTAAGTTTTTTTAATCAGTGGGTTATGCCTAAGCAGTTTATATCAGGAGGAGAGTGAGAACAGAAATTTTGTATGATTAAATTTGAATGATACCGGTTCAGAAAGCCACTGGAGGCTCATTGAAGGAAACGTGGCCGTGTTGATCGTGGATAAGCACCAGCGATACCCCAACCATCATCTTTTCGACTAGTGCTCAGATGATATCGAGGCAGGGCTGTGAAAAAAACAATCTCAACCTGCTCCTGGAACCGGCGCCATCTGAGTGATCTGACAAACCACCAATGAACCTCAGGATTACCTCTTTCCCAGATCCTGGAGGAGCAAATGTTTCCTAAACCCCAGTAACATCGTTCAGCAGACTGACTGATGAGGCTCAATGCAACTAATCTGAAACAGCTTTTCCCCTGTAATTACCAAGTCCACTGCACTACAGCAGAACTGAGACATCAAAATCATGCCAGTCATCACTGCAAGTCTAGTCACCTTGGAGGAAATACAAGTAGATAGTCTTTTTTCGATTCATTGATGCAGTCAAAGGAATCTATGTAGTCATATTTTTTAAGGGTTACGAACATCCTCAAAGATAGAATAATTAGGAATAACAAATGTCCAGAGTATGATATTTCCTTTCTGGTAAAACGTATATTTCCTCCGTTCACCCAACGGGATATTAACTGATTTTTCTCTCTTTCCTTCGTTAAACAACGGCTATATCATGGAGCATTATAACATGACTACTTTAGTATACGTGGCTATCTGCCTGCACCCCTTGCAATATCCTATATCGTGTGGAATTATACCAGAGAGCCCTGACAGCTGGACCTCATCAGTCATAACTTCACAACAACTCTGGCAGCTGAGCCTGACCCCTGATCCCTGGGCCTCGCCAGCCATCGTTTAATATATACAAAATAACCTAGTTAACTTCAGTGCTATAGGACGCCGAATAGGCAAATACCAATCGCTTTATGGAGCGCCAAATACATCAAATGTGACCCAATCGGGAACATCCTCCCCCCTTAAGATGAAAACATAAATCAAATGGCTCGAATTCCATGGTTCAGATGAAATCACTGAATCCCTAAACATGTATCTTAATATGCGATGCAAGAGTCTATGATCCAATGTTCAAATCACTGTATCAATGTATTGTTACCACAACAACAACCTCTAGGGATGTGAGCCTTACGGATTCTAGTCTAAAGTCACCATGTCCTTCAGTATACTTATAACACACTATGAACAATACTGCACTCAGTTCAATCCGAAACATTCATAAATGCAATATGTGCACTGCTTCTCTAATTTGTTCAACTAGCCTTAATCTAATAATTCACTAACTATAATATACCACCAATACTGCAAGGTCAACATTAGTAGTAAATAACTTGGCTAGGATCAAACGTAATAATACAATACAAACTGTCAGTATTTCAACGATTATCTCAATTTCCAACAAATATAACCAGTAACCATCTACTGCTCACTGCTACTGTTGCAATACATGAATATGCAAGGTACACATGATATAGAAAACATAAATATCCACTGTTCACTGTGCATTCTATCCCAAGCAATGAGTTGGAACGAGCTGGGACTCTACAAATCTAACCTCTCAACCGGCTTCACCACTCTACCACTGCGGGTAGAATATTCGTTCCGTTGAGGGACCCTAGTCTCGTCCTCAGTTTCCTCAGTGTGCAGAAGGGGAACCTTTCCACCCTCTAACTCCAAATCATGCAAGCGTTGAATCGGCCGAACCAGACTACCCTTAGCTGTTTTCAATTCAAACGCTCTGATCAAGCCATCCCTCCCAGGGAACTCCTTCACTATACGTCCCAGGGGCCACTTCATCCGAGGTAAGTTATCCTCTTGGATTAGCACCAAGGACCCTAACCCGACCTTGCCCTTGCCTTTGAACTTGCTTACTGTTAGGGGGAGGTTCCGCAAGTACTCCTTACTCCACACCTGCCAGAACAACTCCAGCTGACTCATACGCAACAACTCCCTCTCACTAATGTCGTCTCTTGTTATTGCTACTTCGTCCTCTGCTACTGGACACTGGAATCCAGCTACTCTGCCTATCAGAAAATGAGATGGTGTCAAGGCACTTGAGCCATCTACCTCATCTCTGACTGCAGTCAAAGGTCGTGAGTTCACGCATGCCTCTACCTCTTGTAGGGAGGTTTCCAACTCTGTCCTAGTGAGACATCGAGACCCCAACGACTTCTTCATTGCCCCTTTGACCGAGCGAACTAAACGCTCCCACCACCCTCCCCACCAAGGAGAACGTGGAGCGATATACTTCCACTTGGGGCCCTGCTCACCAAAGACAGCTAATAACTCCTTCTCAGCACTCTTGAAGGTCATAGCGTTGTCAGAGTAAAGCACTGTTGGCAGCCCGCGTCTTGCTGCGAACCGCCTAAACGCCAACATGAAATCAGCCTTCGACAAGGATTGGACCAACTCTAGGTGGATTGCTCTGACCACTGCACAAGTGAACAACAGAATATAGAATTTTGCCCCTGGATGGTCCACGCAAAACAAGGGCCCTGCGTAGTCCATGCCAGTCACTGTGAATGGGGGAGCCTGATGTACCCTCAATTCTGGGAGGGGTGCATTTGCCTGGTTGCTGGCTTGGGCATCGACTCGTTGGCAAGGTATGCAACCCTTCTTCACTGCCTTAGCCAGTCTTCTACCACCAATCACCCAATACTGGTTTCGCAGCGAGGTCAACATTGTGTCCACACCTGCATGTTGTAGTCTCCCATGACATGACCTCAACAGCAATGTTGCAACATGACCCTTCGGTACAATTACAGGGTGTTTCTCATCATAGGAGAGATTCGACCGCTGCAGTCGACCACCAACCCTCAACAGACCATCATCACCCATGAATGGATTCATTTTGTACAAGGGGGATGAACCAGTGGCCGACTTGCCCCCCTTAACCGCTTCCAACTCCTCACTGAATGCGACTTCTTGCTCCTGCCGGATGAGGAGAACCTTAGCTTGAGTCAATTCCTCGTGGGATAAATCCTCTGAGTAACCCCCCTTACCCTTCAGTTTCCCAATGAACCGCATAGCCCATGCGATGACCCTTACTGCTTTTTCAAGGCTACCCCAATTCTGAGCATCGAATACTTTAACTTTGGGAGCCTGTTCTGTCTCAACGACCATGACTGAAACCAACTCTTGGCTAACATCAACAAGTGGTTCAACTTCATCTGCAGACACCCCCTCATTCACCAACTTCATGTCCTCAGATAACCATTCTGGGCCCGCGAGCCAGAATTTGGATGAGATTAACTCTTGTGCATATGCACCCCTGGTCAGCAAATCAGCAGGATTGTCCTTGCCTGGGCAATGGGCCCAGGCTTCTCTTTGGGTCAAGCTTTGGATCTCAGTGACTCTATTGCGCACAAAGGTTTTCCACTTCAGTGGGTCACCCTTGATCCACCCTAATGCTACTGTAGAGTCGGTCCAAGCTTTACAGATGACACCCTGTAGCTTCAGGGCGTCACACACAAACGCTATCAATCTGGCAGTCAGAAGTGCACCCAAGAGCTCTAACCGAGGGAGGGACACCTTCTTAACTGGGGCAACCCTTGCCCTAGCAGTCACGAATGATACCTCATGGACACCCGCTTTCGAGATGCGAACATAGACTACTGATCCATAACCCCTCTCAGAAGCGTCACCAAACCCATGTATTTCCATGTTCTCCAGCTGCATGTCTGACCAGAGGTGTTGGGAAGTATAGCACCTAGGAATCTGCCAATTACGAACCAGTTCTAACCCATCCAGCCACTTCAGAAACCTGTCTCGAATGACCTGTGGTGTAGGCTCATCCCATCCCAATTCTAGCAACCACATATCCTGTAGTAAGATCTTCACTGACATAGTGAATGGGGTGAGGAATCCCAACGGATCGTACAACCTAGCCAGTGTACTCAAGACGACCCGTTTTGTAACCAGCACCTCCCCCAGCACCACTGCTACCTCAAACCCAAAGCTATCACGGGGCTTATCCCACTTTAGGCCCAGTATTTTTACACGTTCTTTGTCCAGGTGCTTCTCCCCGAACTCACTGAAAAACACTTCTCTCATCTTCCTGTCATTTGAATTCCATGAGGCAAGGTGGAATTTCCCATGTTCCATGATATCCTTAGCCTGCCTAAATAGAAGCAAAGCATCCTCATAGAAGTCTGCTCCAGACAGCCAATCATCTACATACAGGTTATCCTGTAATTCTGTTACAGGGAGGGAGCCTGGGTACTTGGACAAGTGGTGCCTTATAGTGGCGTTTAGCAGAAATGGACTGCTACTATTACCAAAGGGAACCCTGAGGAACTTCATGGTTTTGATTCGACCTTGATAATCCCACAGGAATCTATGCACATCCTGATCCTCTGGATGAACTCCTATCTGGAGAAACGCCTTGGTGATATCCGAAGACAGCCCGATTCGCCATCTTCGGAACCTGATCAGGATGTCCACCAGCCCGGGGATAAGTGGGGGCCCTGTCTCCAAGCAATCATTGAGGGACACCCCACTGATCCCTTTGGCTGATGCATCAAATACCGGTCGCACCTTGGTGGTGAGGCTAGTTGCTTTCACCACCGGGTGGTGGGGCAGGTAGTGGACCGTCTTACCAGCCCCAATATCATGATCAAGAACCTCACTGATAATTCCCAGTTCCTCCATTTCTGATAAGGCCGCATTGTAACTTTTGCCCAATTCGTCATCCTTGGATAGTCTCTTCTGGAGACTATACAGCCTAACCCTAGCCATGGGGTGATTATCAAGGAGTTGTTCCTTCATTCCTTCCTTCCATGGCAATTTGACCTCATATCTACCATCTACCATCTTGATGTTATCCTCAAATGCCCTCAAAACTGCATCACCCGACAAGTCATCAGTAGGCCTATCTACCCCAATCACATCCAGATCCCAGAAGCGCTTCATGGAATCATCAGGTATGTCTGAGAGGCAGAGCATCTGATGTGAGACGGTGGCTCTGTTTTGATGGACCTTGGTATCGCTCCATTTGCCTGACAGAACCCAACCAAAGGCAGTGTCTTGAGCAACCAGCCCCCCAGGGAGGTCCCGCATACCACGCCCCATCAGCTGCCAGTAATAATCAAGGCCTACCAAAATGTCAACCTTGACATTCTGCTGATGGTCGTAGCTGTCAGCCAATTCCAAATGGGATATGGAGTCCAAGATGGCCTTGGGAATTGGATATCTCTGAATGGGGGCACATATGGACTTAACCTCAATACAACTCAGCTCCTCCCATCCCCCATACCTGTTGGCAACATTCACCTTATACACATTTCTGCTCTGCTCATTCGATGGTTTGCCCTCACCAAATGCAGCAAATGCGATGGAATTAGTTGTCAACCATTCAGGACCAACATTCTTCACTACCTCACTGGACACATATGTCCTGTCTGACCCTGTGTCAAACATCATCGTTACCACGCACTCACCTCTGATACCTCCAACCTTGACCTTGGCAGTTTGTAGAACAGCATGTGCAATACCGGCAGATGAATGGGAAACAGTGATGGTAGCATTTCCAGGAGGGTTCCGGTTTTGTGACCTTTCATGGTCATTCGAACACAAGCTGTCGTGATGCTGACCGCCACAACGTCTACACTTGAATTTGCATTTGACAGCAAAGTGACCGGTACTGAAGCACTTGAAGCATGCCCGATTCTCCTTCACTGCCTTCATTTTGTCATCCCGTGACATCTCATTCAACTTCCGGCACTGCCAAGATCTGTGATTGGATTTCTTACAGAATATGCAGGAGGGTTGCCTCGGTGGTCCCGTCGTTGTTGCGGCCATCGCTGACACCGTGCTCGGCCTCATTCCTCCACTAGCAGTCCCCAGCATTCCTTCGGTGAACCCCTCAGAGCGCTCACGACGTTCGATCTCTGACTTCAAGAAATCCAACAAGTAGGTCAGGTCTGCCTCCTTCCCGATTCCCGAACGCGCCCACTCCAGCCGGACTTCATTGGGTAGGCGGGACAGAATAAGCGGAGTCAGGATCACCCCATATTTCTCGCCGTTGACTCCGAGGGCTTGCAAAGACCTCACATGGGAATTCAGCTCATCACGGATGGACCAGAGCTGGGATGCCTTCAAAGACGAGCCACCAGTAAGTAAATCCAGGCCTGTATCCATGTTGAGGAGTGCCTGGATGTGGGTGAAGATTACCCTCTCCGGTCTCCCGAAGCGATCTTGCAGCGACTGCACTGCGATGTCGTAATTTGCCTCAGTGAGGGACAGTCCCACGATCGAGTTGAGCGCCTCCCCCTCTAACAGGTTCTTCAGGTAGGTGAATTTGTTGATTTTTGGCAGCGATGTCTTGTCCACTGCCGCCTTGAACTGGTCCCAAAATGTCTGCCATTCTAGGATGTCCCCCCTGAACTTCTTTATCTCCAATCGGGGCAGTTTGGTTTGCCCAGGTCGGGAACTAGTGTGACTTTCAATGCCACCTATCTTAGCCCCAGATTCATCTGTAACGTGATGAACAGTGGCAGCTTTGGTAAGTGTCGCCAGTTTATTCAAGGCTAAAGTCTTACACGACATCAACGTTGCTCTGAAGTCGTAAGCCTCACCAATATTCTCCTCCAATTTGGCGTCGTCCTCGATCAGTTCTTCCAACCTTGATTGCACTTCGTCTAAGGTAGCCACCCGCTTGTCAAATTCCTTAATTTGTAGTTCCAGAGACGCGATCGTACATTCTTGACTTTCCAATATGGCGGATAATTGCTTCGCCTCACGGGTCGCCCATCCCCGTGAAGCGGCTCTCGACTTTAACAACTGCTCCATTCCGACGATTCCGTACTGGATAAAACACGAGTTTCGGCACCAATTTTAAGGGTTACGAACATCCTCAAAGATAGAATAATTAGGAATAACAAATGTCCAGAGTATGATATTTCCTTTCTGGTAAAACGTATATTTCCTCCGTTCACCCAACGGGATATTAACT
>JAUOBX010168346.1:0-12186 GCA_032360705.1 Eupentacta quinquesemita
ACATACGGTATCTGGCCGCAGCTACCAAGACGTTTACGAATTGCACTTGTTTTGGAACACGTTTGGAATTTAACCGTGTCTCTAAAGTCGGGGCAGAAAAGGGAGAGAAATGTGTTAAACCGTTCCTTTGCTGAACACATTCTGAAGCGTGTTTTCTTGACATGAGATAAACACCACGTATCCTCCCATACCTAACGACCTAAATTAATTTCCATTGAACAATTATTACACATGGACACAGCACATCAATTTAGCGAGGATGGTTGAATCAGCTGACTTGGGAAGTGATGTGGATGTGATGAAATCTCATATCATATGCAAGGCATTTGGTGCCTAGAATAGCCGGCTGAATCCAGTGAGATACATATCGAATAAAGACAGTTCCAGGCAAGCTGGTAAGCAAGCAGATTTGGTAATCGCCGGAGTTACTGATTTGTACACATGGAGTATATATATATATATATATCAGGGAAGATCAAAACGTCTCGGGCTGACTTCGATTGAGCTGAGAAGAATTAGGAGTGATTTGATACAGGTTCTGGAAATGGTACATTAACTATGAGCTGGGTTCTCCTCTGATTACTCTCCATATTAATATTCAAATGTTACTACCAATAGAGGTCATCGCCCAAAGCTTCGCGCCAAAGTTGTAGGTTGTACAATATGAAGTTCCCTTTTCGCGAAGAGGGAATAATGAGTGGACTATAGCCTTCTTGAAGATGCTTTTTTGTCCAGAAACGTTCATCAAGAATTGCGGGAGTAGTACATGGAGGCCTCTGCATGCGTTGTAGTTCGGAATGTTGTAGCATCGGTATAGAATAACCCATGAAGATGCTTCCTTCATGAACCTTTTATCACTGAGCTGAACTGAACTCCTATTATTATAGTTGACTTTGATGACGGATCTCTCTCTTCCCTCTTTTTTCTTCTCGTTCCACAGACAATGGTACGAATTATGCTAATGGGCAGGCCTTCAGCACACACGACAGGGACAACGACGAGTGTGGGAGATACAATTGTGCAGCGAGCCATCGGGGAGCTTGGTGGTACTCGAATGATTGGTGTGATCAGAACCATTATAGTTACTGTCACATTTTTTTACTCCGGTGGTACAGTGTGTACTGACAGCAACCCCAACGGTGACTACAACGGCGGGAACGGAGAGAATATTAACTGGTACCATAATAGCTACTGTAACCTCGTCTCCAGCGAACTGAAAATTCGGCCGAATGCTTGATTAATTCCACATCTATGAAGTCTACAGTAGATTTGAATGATGACGACAAATCGTGACAAGGAAGAGGGAACGAAAAAAAAACAACTAAACCTCAAAGACATTCCATCAATGGGACAATACAATGAGTGTGTGGGGTACAAACTGTACTGTGAACCTCAGGAAGCATGGTGGTACTAGGATAGCCTAATTGGTGCAGTAATACAGAATGTGCCCGGGTACAATACTGACATATTATCACTGTTGAATTTGGCCCCTATGGTCCTCGATCCCTGTTTCGTATCAACTTCCACGTCTCCCGCATTCCCGCAAGTAGACTCTCAGTATCATTATTGACCTACTATTACTAACTGTCACTTTTTCGGTGTGACCTATACTGAGAGCAGCCTCAAACGGTGACTACAGTAGTGCAAACGGAGAGAACATCAACTGTTTTGGGGTTTTTCATGGTTCACTGGCCGGACACGGGTAGCCCACCGGTCCCATACGAGCCGGCAAGGGTGCGGGGGTGCCTACCCGGATACAGCAATCTCGGCAGTTGCGAACCCTCGCCAAGTCACGGACCAAGGCAATGCCTCTGGAGCGTGACCTCAAATCATCAATGCGGAGGAGGTAGTCCTCACACGCAGACGGCAACGTAAAAACCATCTTTCGCTCACTGTGAGCACCTTGCGCAAGGGTGCTACGCGGACTTGAACCGGTAAATCTGGATTACCAACTCGATGCTCTATCCAGCTATAGGCTACCACGCTCCACATCAATACTAATGTAACCTCTTCTCTATCGAAATTAATATGGGACCAGATGCTATACATGTTAGTCTCCCACTCACCATAGTCCACCATATAGTGGACTATACCGGTATAGTGGACTATTATGTGTCCTATATGGTGGACTATATGGTGGACTATCGTGTGTCTTATTATAGACACACGATAGACAGCATGGTGGCATGATATGGGAAAATGACATTTCCAAGTGAACCTGGAGGATAATCAATGGATGGAACACAATGAGGAAATTGACATAGAAACAATGACTGAAATAATTACAAGTCCTCCGCAAAATGTGATGTGCGTAATCGGTTTTGTAACAATACTAAAGTCCTACGAATTTTGAGGGATGAAGACTGATTCCGCTTGATAGATGCACCCATTCGCAAATTATGACGTGGGTAATCACTTTTGTAACAATACTTAAGTCCGACAAATACTGAGGGGTGAATACTGATTCTACTTGATGAATACACTCTTCTGTATAATTATTATGATGTGTGTAATCGACTTTGTGACGATATTATGTATATGTATATGCGTCATTCTGTGTCATTAACAAAAATAGACTAATACATGTACTTGTCTCCTCCTCCTTCAATCAACGTCGGGCGATCTCAGCAGATCATCTACGACGTATGTGCAAAGGTGAGCAAGAGGAGAGGAAATGAAAGATAGATATATAGGAAAGACCACATGCACAATACATTCAGGTATACAGCCCAAGCCTGCTTGGCTACAGTAACGGTATCCGAGAAAATAACTTGACCAGTATAGCCCTATAGGCCATCATTTGACATACTGGGTAGTGAATAAAATACCCAGAGAGGGTGCTCCTGCAACATTTGCTGGCAAGTCATTCCAGAGAGGAATAGTCCCAGAAAAAAATGAACTTGAAAAAGTTACTGTTGGCCCAAATTTTCCCGAACTTTTTCGAGTGGCCCTTGCTGGAGCTGCTGAGGGATATGGCGAAGGGTCGATATCAACATGATCATACACTATCTGTTTAAATTTTGTGAGCTGTAGTTAAGTGCGGTAGAATGAAAGAACTATCCGAGGTACTTTCGGAACTATTCGGGGTTGTTAGCGCGGTCATTGTCATGAAGAGCTAGTGGCTTTTACCATGTGTTCTCACTGACATGGAATGAACAATGCAGTATTTCAACTTCTCCACAAACTTCGATAACATCTGAGCACTAGTCGAAAATGAAGGCGAGTTATCGCTGGTGCTCATCCACGATCAACACGGCCAGAGTTCCTCGATGAGACTCCAGCAGCTTCCCGAACCTGAAGCGATCAAATCAAAACGGAAGAGCTTGGTGCCAACATATGTCCACATCCTTTGGTGGATACTCTTGGAACACCTTCAACACCTAGGCGTGAGACTGTTGAGACTTCACGTGTCATGGACTAAGACCAGCCAAATTAATTTCTGCCCATTCCGGGGTTTGTCTTCATCTCAGTTACCATGATACCGTTTATTCGGGTACTTTCTACAATTGTGGTCGCCTAAAGAAACGGCGTTCGTATGAACCCAAATCCGCACATTATGGGACCTCACCTTCAAGGTTTAACTCCATATGTCTGTATGTGCGGATGCGGAATTTGGCAAAACATATTAACGTCGCTTTCACGATAACACAAATGTGGGAAATGCCCGAATGAGTTGTATTAGGGTACCAGAGATTCTCACAGCTTCTGAAGTGGCAAACATTCAATTGTATCACTTGGAACGAGCGTTGTTTGAGTAAAAATACCACACGTACCAATGCGGTGATAATGCCGCATATTGCAAAGGAGTTACGTGGAATATCTTCTTTATACAGTTATAGGGTAATTTAACATCCGTATTCATGAGCTTTCACACAATTATCGTGTCTGTGCATGATCCAACAGTCTTTTCCCGTCCCAAATATCAACCTTCTTCACGAAACATCGACTCCAAAATTTGAACCGCATCCCGCATCCGCACACATGGAATCCCACTTTTGGAGAACAATAGACATTTATACATAATGGCCTACTGTCAATGTTTCGGGTAATTGGTATTTAGTATAAATAAATAGATGGATATAGATAAATAGCATTTATAAAGCTCCTATTTCAGTGAAGGCTCCAGGTGCTTGGCAGGAACAACAAATATAAATATATACACAGATGTGAGGCATAGTACGTAACAAGAAGTAGGTATATGAAGGGAAGCCATAGGATATCGTTGTGCGAAGACGTGACTTTTCATGACCGCCCGGGCAGCATTTGAGAACCAAAGGCAGTTCTTGATCTTCGGAGCAGACACTATCTTCCACAGTGAAAGAAAAGGGTGTATAAAACAATGAGATAACTGGGAGAATGTGTAACCAAGCAACATAAACTGTAGCGTTTAATTAGGCACCAGTCCAAGGCAAAATCATTGAAAACTTAATTTGACGATATGACTGCAGTGTCTACAAGTGTGAGAATAAAATTTCATAAGCCTAATTATGCAAAAGGGATGAATAGTGAGTTATACCTGGGACTCATACCATCTCAATATTATTGCCGCAACGAAAAATCTGACAGACGCAATTTGCAGTAAAAGTTCTCTCTCAATAATGAGATATCACGACTCCGCCAAAGTATTGAAGACGCTAATAATAACAGTAATCGGATCATTACGGCAAGTGGATGTTGTCCGAACGAGGCAATAGCTTGATAATTCTGCTATATTGTAATCAAGTTCTGCATTCTTCAAGTTTCAAGGGTGAGACTGCACCTCCTGCTCGAGCGGTGTATGGGAAAGGAACGAGCGTTTAGGATTAGCTCAGTCAATAGAGCTCAGGACCCGTGATAAGGAGGTTGCGAGTCGAATCCCAGCCGGCTGCCTTTCCCAGTGCCCCGTCCCACACAGACGTTATTGGGAACTGTTTGAAGGATAAGTAAATGGCAGTCACTAATCATCAAGTGTAATCATTGTTGAGTCTTTTGAGACCGCTGTAAATATACCAAATATACCAGATTACTGAAAGGAGGTCAATGAAACTGGAACGTTTAGTTCGGACGATCGGCCAACCGAACCTCATTAGCGAAGACCGCAGAGTCTCGTACCTCGCTCGGAGTGACGGGGGTCAATGGTTGTGACCTCTGTGGTTTCCGGGTATTGGGGCGAAGTTTTAACCCACACAACTGTCAACCCATAGCGCGAACAGGCGATTCAGCCTCATACATGAACTCGTCGACTTCCATAGACTCTAAATAGTATTTTTTGCAATGAAATAGACCGTTTTAATGAGAAAAATATGAATTTTTCCGAGAAGTGCGATGATGATATTCTCATTTTTGTGCTGTCTGAGTCAACAGCTCAGTGCCTCGAAGAAACCGCAAATATGTGGGATCGCCATGCCGAACCTCCCGGACACTGGTGATTAGTGGTGTGCGGGGTATACGCTGAGGACAGTGTTCAGCTTCGTGGGCCTCTTCCAACGGAAGGGGTCGGGCCTAAGAGGTGGACGCACTGCTGAATTATGATATCTAATCCTGGCAAATAGAAGATATATATGTGTGGAATATGTATAGGTAACCATATAGGTAGGCTTTTGACTAACGTTTATTCATTTTAAGAGCTCAATTTGTTTACATGTATATTTCCTGTTATCATTGTTTCGTGCATTTTGTTCTCTTGGAGGGCCTCGGGTAAGATCAGCAGTTTGGCTAGCCGAATTTACCCTATAATAACGTTCACATGAAAATAAATAATTGAATAGTCATGATGGGGATGGTGGAGTGGGTGGTAGTCTGGCCCCAACTTCCCGCGCGTACGCCGCTGGTCACACTGCAGATGAAATCAACTTGCTTGTTGATTGGCAGTATAGCTAGATTACGCGCCCAACCGAATTCGCCTGATTACGCGGGTTTTATGTTACAGTATAACTCGACCTGCTCCGGGGACCGCAACTTTGCGTCCGACATCTAACCAATTGCTCAGATCCTGGGCGGAAGTTGTTTTCCCGAAAGAGAAATGTTTGATTAAATGTATATTATAGCCTAAATATGATACAATTATATTAGAATTAGCTTGTTCATTTATCTATTTAGTACTTATAATAGAGTCATCATTTATACCTAGCGATGTACCAAAGATACCAATTATATGTTGTTTGTATTTCCTCATTATCAGAGAAAAATTGTTCATAAAAATATTTTACATACACCATGTCCTTTTGTTCGAAGTTAATTTCTTCAGAGTCGAAATTTGTAGCCATGGGAGATGGTCCCCCTGATGTGGCCATCACCCACCCTCATTCTTTCCATCGCCAGGTGCCATCATTGTAACTTCAAAATGTACAGTTTGTCGTAAGGGTTAAACTGACGCACATGTGTATTGTGAAGAGTTGCGCCAGGGTAACAAAATAATGTAGGATTCTAGGCGGAGTTCTCTCAGTGGAAAAAGACCGTCCCGGGAGAGGATATGACCGTATAGCGTCCTTGGCTGCATGGTGACTGGAGCACTGTACTACTGAGTGGTGCCAAGGTTCCAGCCATCAGCTCATGACGCTCTGGACGTCTCAGCTCAGTCTGAAACATGTGATTCGGTTTTGTTATCATGTAGACCCTGGCGAGATTGCTAGTCAAGGCCCAATGACCATGCTAACATGGGCCCATATAGGCAAGCCATCGGCTCTTCCGTGGGCTCCACATGTGCCAACCCTCGTGGGCTCCATGAACCCCGTGTTGTCCGTGTGGGTCCCACGTGAAAATTTGCTTCGTGGCTGCAATATGGGCCTCTGAGATGGGCCCCATCGAATGATGCCCATAATTTACCCATGAACATCTGCCCAAATAGCACCTGTATGCTACCAGACTGGTCCCATTACTGCCGGGAACTGTTACTCTTTTTAATTATCCCATAATTTATTCATGACAAGGCGCTGACATGAAACTCGCACAACAACCATGTTGGGCCCGCGGAAACTAACAACGTCCAACCCATGCCAACAGTATTCCTTCAGGGTCTAGGAATAGTTCATCTGTGCACCACGTGGGCATGATGAAAAAAATCACTCACACTTCTCACTCATGGAGGAATAAAAAATTAGTTATTATTGTCAAAAGGGACATTCATTTCATCATTTGGTTCCATTCGTGACGTCATCAGACCTAAGGAGAGTGAGTTGCTGCAGCTATCGGTGCAAATTTCACTAATTCTTCTCATGGGTAGCAATGGAGATGAAACGCCTCGCCTAAGGATGCAACGGAAAAGCCAGTCGGCCATATGGGATCAAACTCCTGATCTTCTGATCACTAGTCCGGAGCTCTACCGACTGAGCTAATCCGATAACCTGTGCACCATCCCCGCTGTCCGTACCCGTGCCTATCCTGCGATGACCTTTGACATATTGAGATGATAATGAGATTATGACATCATTGACTCCAACTGTGAGCTCGCTCGTTATATGGGAATGTTTGTGTAACAGATGTGGTTGGCTATACTATACGATAAGTATAACACAGCTTCCAAAACCACGGTAATACGACGGTATTTTTCATTCAATTGATGACGGTAAAAACACATGATAAAATCCTATATACCACCAGATGCTAATTAACGCGCGAAATTTACCCGAGAAATTCAACAAGTACCCCGAATAGTTATTTCATACTGTCGCGCTGAATTAGAGCCTACAATATATATTTCATAAGATTGTGTACGATCGTGCTGTTATCGACCCTTCTCCATATTTTTCAGCTGGTTCAGCAAGGCCCAGGTCACGCCACTCGAAAAGGTTCAGGCAAATCCGCGCCAACACTGACTCTTTCACCCTCTACCATGTATGTCAAATGATGGCCTGGGGTTATATTGGTCAAGGTAAATCCTCGGGGACCGTTATGGTAGCCAGGCAGGCTTGTGCTGGATACCTGAATGAATGTAGTGTGTATGTGATCTTTTCTATCATCTTTAATTTCCTCTCTCCTTGCTCACCCTTGCACATACGTCGTGAATGAATGAATGATCTGCTGAAATCGCCAGTCGTAATTGAAGGAGAAGAAGAAGAAGAAGAAGAAGAAGAAGACAGTTCATATCGTAATCTATTATAAATGACACATAATGACGCATATACGTATACATAGTATGGTAACAAAGACGATTAGGAAACATCAAATAATACAGAAGAGTTCATTTACCAAGTAGAATCAGTATCCACCCCTCAGTAGTTGTATAGGACTTGAGTATTGTCACGAAACTGATTACGCACAAACAGAATCAGTTATTCACTAATTATTCATATGACTTGAAATTGGTTCAGTCATTGAATCGATGTCGATTACCTCACTAGGGCTCCATTGATTGTCCCGCGGGTTTAGCTGTCATTCCTCTTCCCTTCAATCATGTCAAGATGTTGCCATCATTCACATTTATGGTAGGCTTGTAATTATGAGAATGTGTGATAACATATCCAGCATCTGGCCGAACTTTCATTTCGATAGTGACGAGGTTAAGTAGTGATAATGGTACCAGTTGATATTCTCCCCGTTCCCACCACTGCAGTCACTGTTTGAAGCTGCGATCAGTATGTTACACACTGTATTTCTACCACCGAGGTTGTAAAGGTTAAATGAATAATAGTATACCTATAATAAAAGAGTCTATGTAGCGAATACGAGAAACTCGTGTAAGTTGATGCGAAACTGGGATCGAACATCATAGGGGACAAATCCAACAGTGATCATGTCAGTATGTATCTCACACACTCATGGTATTGTCCCATTGATTGATTGTCTTCCGGGTTTAGTTGTCCTTTCATTGGTCGTCATCATTCACATCTAATGTAGACTTCATGAATGTGACATTAATCAAACATTCGGCCGAATTTTCATTTCGATGGAGACGAGGTTACAGTAATTATTATGGTACCAGTTGATATTCTCTCCGTTCCCGCCGTTGTAGTCACCGTTGGGGTTGCTGTCTGTACACACTGTATATCTACCACCGGAGTAAAAAATGTGACAGTAACTATAATGGTTATCATCACACCAATTATTCGAATACCACCAAGCTCCCCGATGGTTCGCTGCACAGTTGTGTCTGCCACACCCGTCGTTGTCCCTGTCGTGTGTGCTGAAGGCCTGTCCATTAGCATAATTCATACCGTTGTCTGTGGAACAAGACGAAAAAGAGGGAAGAGAGAGAGAGAGAGATCCGTCATCACAGTCAACTATAATAATAGTTTAGTTCAGCTCAGTGATAAAGGGGTCATGAAAAACAAAATCATGAATTATTTTATCCTGATGCTACAACATCCAAGAAGATTACAACGCAGAGGCTGCCATACTACTCCGCATTCCTTGATGAACATGTCATTATCGTTTCTGAACGGAACATCATCTTCAAGAAGGCTATAGTCCACTCATTGTTCACTCTTGGCGAAAAGGAAAACTTCATAGTGTGCAGCCTACAACGTTTGGCGCGGAGCTTTGGGCGATGACCTCTATTGGTAGTTACATTGGAATAATATTTAGGAGAGTCCCAGATGAGAACCCAGCCCATAGTTAATACACTGTCCAAAACTCGTATCAAATCACGGCATATTTTCTCTCAACTCAATTGAAGTTAGACCGAGACGATCGATCTTTCCTGATGGAGCAATATATATACTCCATGTATACAAATCGGCAACTCGATAACACCAAACTTTGATCATACCAAATCTGCTTGCTTACCAGCTTGCCTGGAAGAATTTAATGTTGACATTTTTCATCAACTGTCTCTCTTTATTTGATATGTATCTCACTGGATTCAGCCGGCTATTCTAGGCACCAAATGCCGTGCATATGATATGAGATTTCATCACATCCACTCTTCTTGACAAGAATGATGTTTTCATGTGCGCCAAATCAGCTGATTCAACCATCCTCGCTAAATTGGTGTGCTGTGTAATAATTGTTCAATGCACATTCATTTAGGTCGTTAGGTACGGGAGGATATACGTGGTGTTTATCTCATGTCAAGAAAACACGCTCCAGAACGTGTTTAGCAAAGGAACGGTTTAACACATTTCTCTCCCTTTCCTGCCCCGACTTTAGAAACACGGTTAGATTCCAAACGTGTTCATAAAAATGAACACATAGGCTACACGTTTTCAAATCCCCATCAGTATGTGTGTATTTCCTAAACATGAGTACTGTTTAAACATGTTTCAGTCAAGTGGTTGTGGAGACAGACGTATGCTCAGAAAATTGTTCCAAAAACCTGTAAGCCTAAACATTTTTCACTTGTTCATTCAGGCCAAATATTCATATGAAACGCTTGTTTGATGTGGATTGGGGGATACATACATAGTTGTGCGACTTGTGTCGTGCGTTTCGCGCGGCGTTTGCGCTGCGTGCATGTACACTGCATTCGAACCATCGAGGAACTTGGAAGTGTATCAAGGCCGCTTTACTCCCGTCCAATTGTTTATTGTTGCTCATCTTGGCCACGATGAGCGTTTCGTACATGTAGTGCACCCAAAGGGTTCCTCTTGTTCGTCACAGTTAGGCACTCTTATTCAGGCACTCTTCCCGTTTGTGTTCGCGTGAAAGCGACGTTTGTGTGTTTTGCCGCATCCCGCATCCGTACATATGGAATCCCGCCTTATTAATTGGAGAGGTTAATCAACGCCTGTGCGTGTTTGAATCCACATAATATCATGCATTGCTGCAGTGAGTTAATGCAACATAGCACGGTGGGCATATTTGCTAGATCGTCATATTCATCCGCCTGTGAATTGCAGGGTTCATGTCTATATCTGCAGGAAAATGCGGTCAGCTGACTCGAACGAACCAATCACATCTCGGGGCAATTAGTAAGTAGGAATAAACAATAGGCTAAAATATCATTGTGGTACTGATATTGAAAATGCTAATTCGTCACGCACTAGTATAACGACATGACATGACACGCACGGAAGAATAGATTAGATAGGCCTAGTAAATATACACATATACCGGCCCACGAGACATTAATAAACAAAACCAATCTTACCAGTATCGCCACTGTGTCCGGAAATGCTGAGTCTGTAGTCATCGTTTTCGCCAGCTGTAGCGAATGATGTATACTCCCCATACTTTGCCGAGTTCGCTGAAGTAACCATATCGACACGCATTTTGTAACGTCCTTGGCACGTTAAGTAGTGAAGCTTCTCATTTCCGAGCCAAAAGTCTCCACTTAAAGAGCCGAACCCCTCTTTGTAGTTACTCCAGCCGAGATAGAAGTTGGTTCCGCGATTGTGGCCAGTCCGTCTCTGGAAAACCTGCGGAGCAAAATAGCAAGATGGCTACAGGTTTCAACAAATTACGGAGCTCATGAAGTAGTTCCGACTGATATTCGGATAATGTGGAGATTGTATCGCATTGGATATAGCGAACGCTTGAAGACAAAATTACTGAAAAAAACATGAGAGTAAGATGTAAAAAGCTATATCCGGCGTTTATATCCCCGCATTATATATGGCTCTTGACCTTATCGATCTTAACCTATGATGATCGGGAAAATCACATAAACAATGTCAATCTCACCTCAAATTACTTTCATGTTGTTCAGAACCAACTGTAGTCCACATTGACCAAGTTTCGTTCCAATGTGACAAAGTTAAAGAAATCGCATGAATTAGGCAAATTTGACCTCTGAAGACCTTGAAACGACCATCATGTTTATCGGCACTGATCATTAGGAAGGTATCATCAAGTTAGGAAAATCGCAAAAAAGTATGGTGACCTTGAAATGGCCGTCATCTTTTTCGGCACTAACTGTAGCCAACACTGACTAAGTTTTGTGTAAATCGGACAAACCTAATATGTTCGCATGTAACTCTCAAAATAGAGTGCAGCAGTCGTGTTACAACGCCCACTTTCAAACCCATCCGAGATTCCACTGGGGCGGACATGTGTACCGAGATTCGGATCACTCGGATGAAGTGTTAGAGATTATTGCGCTAACGCCTATCCTTTCCGGCGGCAAAAATATTACGCTGAACGCATCGCGGGGATATAATTATACATTTTAGTGTTTAGGATGTTTGTGTCCACATCGGTTGCCTAATCTGCTAATATGACCGTGGTACTGATTCCACATGAATGTGACGCTCGGCCGTGAAAAATAGCCTGTCCCGCCTCCATGACATGAAATTCTGTCATGTTCACGGAATAAGAAACTAGTGAATTCAT
>JAUOBX010168457.1:0-12183 GCA_032360705.1 Eupentacta quinquesemita
TGTGTTGAGGAGAAATGGTGATCATGTCCTAAGTGAAGCCCTAGAGTTTCAGGTGGCTGGAACAAGGAAGTGAGGATGGCCGAAGATGACATGGATGAGGCAGGTGGAGAAGGAGATGCGGAAGGTTAGATTGAGGAGAGAGGATGCCATAAATCGAACGAGATGGCGAGAGGGAGTGAGAGACGTTGCTGATGGAGTGAGGCGAATCGGGCCACCTACGTGATCAGGGACAAAACAAGAATAAAACTGGAAGAAGAAGAAGATTACCCTTGAACTGTACCCAAAATAATTGGGATCATGTAGTCATTATGGAGATCAAATTAGCTCAGTCAGTGAAACTCAGGACTGCTAGGTTGTGGATGCGAGTTCGAATCCTGGCTGGCTGTATATTCAAGTGCATTCTTGGGTTTTTCTTATCTATATTGCCCGTCCTCCACCCAGGAGTTATTGGGAATCTATGAGGAGGCCGAGTACAGTCTGCACCTATTGGTGGCAACTTGCTGTCTGGAATTATCTGAGAACGTGCCCGTTTCCCGTGACCAGGGTAATATCAGCAGACAGAGGACAATCGACGGAGTTGCATATCTCATCGCCAGCTATTGCTAGCTAGCTATTTCATTGAATGTTTATCATGTAATCTAACATCACTATTTACTAAGCCAAGAGCATAACAAAAACAACACACCAATGTGTAGTGATCAGATGAGATACATGCATTTTTCCAATGGGGTGGGGGTACCTTGGAGGGCTCTCATGATAAGCCCCACCTATACCCATCCATTCTCATGTTTTCAGTCATAGAAATGGTATCATCCCTTATCGAATTTACCCCCGCATCCACAAGTCAATTGAATGGGTAATACATCTCTGCTGAGTCAATAGTCACTCCGAATTGTGTCTGGCCCAAAGCAGTATGGCACATATGGAACATTTGTGTATCGTTTCACTAGCTATTACTACCCTCATTCTTTGTGTGGTTACTGCCTGTCAAGGAGTCAAGAAAATATAAAATAAACGTCTATACTACAATCAGGAATAGGCACAAACCCCTAAATCAGCACATAGTGATGTCACAGGCATCTAACAACATTATGCTCTCTCAGTGTCATCAGCCCGGTGTTGTTTCATCTCCTTGATATATCGCATACGGTCACAAATTCATAGGGTGAGCATGCATTCTCTGTCGCTGCACCACATCATTGGAACCAGCTACCATACAATATCGGACATGCTGAGTCTCTTGCCACTTTTAAGAAGCTGTTGGAGACACATCTTTTTACGATTCCAACGTCTCAATTCTTGTTTTTTTCTGTATTCATGAGATTGTATTTTTGTACTTGCTTTATGCTTCAAGTCTCTAGCCTTTCACTCGTTCTATGTGCTCTTTAGACTCATTGCTTCCAGTGTCTTTCAGCGATCGTAGGTTATCTGTTATTTTACTGTAAAGCGCCAATCGGCTTTTGTGGCATTTGGCACTTTATTGAACACATTTTATCATTATTATCTTGAGGGCACTTACCCGAGATTGTCGTTTTTTGAGGAGCACCAATGGAAAGACTCAATATATGAAAGGTTGGAGGCAAGATGGTGGCACTTGGCTTGACTGATCACCAGAACCTGCAAAATTGGAAGAGTAGATAAGTGAAAAACGGTCATGTGTCAGTGGTGTAATTTTCGAATCGCAGTATATAAAACTATGCATGGCAATGTGGCAAAGTTGTTTTTGATATAAGTATTGTTGTTTAAGTATATATTTGATATATAGTTAACACCAACGGAGGACTGCAGGTGCAGTGTTCTGCAACAGATCAATATATCATTATCACGATGGGACCAATGAATTTATTTCATTCTTATCCACAATCTAAGTTCATATTGAATTCAACCTGTAGTTGGCCCATCAAATCAGGTTGGCAACTACTGTTGAAATGCAAGGCAATCTCAATTCATCACTCTCTGTTGGTCAAATTGTTTTGAGAACATCCACTTTGCAGAGTGGATAGACAGTATTTATAGAATATGATAAGCAAAACAGTTAATTGAATAAGGTACAGATTGTTCTGAAACCTTTATGTCGTAGAGTGAAAAGTAGTAATGGTACAAACAGATTTTCCACATGGACATGGCAAATATTTGTGTTATTGACTGTTAATTAATTTGGGTCAACTTTATGTCCCAGTCAGAGAGAAGGAATTTCTCCAGCCTCCCTTCAAGGAGTCAACACTAGCAGCTGACTGAAGATAGTCTGGTGAGGCATACCAAAATACTGAGAGCATTGCATATGATCTTATGGGGAATGACTAACCAGGAGTGGTATGAGGTCATCTGAGGTCAGGCAAGCTGGAGTGAAGCCTGGAACGAGGTCCTGCCTCAAGTGATGTGTGACCTCATCTGTGATAAGTTCCTGTCGAAATAGAAGTTAGTAATGATAATGTTTAAATATAGTCTGTCACCATGCAAACAACCGGAAGGAATGTAGTAGGTTCTAATATCAGTAACAAATGAATTTATGAACATGTTCAATAATTTCTGTGTAACATAAATGCTCTCTCATATCCCTATCATGCTGTCATACCTGAATGAAGCCTACTAGTTAGTACCACAAGCTGATTGTGTATCTGTGGCATTCACTCACTCATGAGAGAACATGCCAGAAAGGAATTTAGTCGTATTAACCCTTATCACACTGAATTCTTTACACTGTATGTCTGTATGCCACTGAATTCTTTTGAGAGATTAAAATAAAGTGGGATATGATATTTTCTGAGTTATTTTGTCATCATTTCCTTTGGAATTATAAAGATATGCTGTACATGAAAGTTGTTCAGTATTGTATGAACTTCAAAATGATGCCAACAAATATGATTTGATTTTTGATCGGAACAAAGAAAAACATTTAAAAAACAGCAAATTGTGCCAATGGAACATCATCATCGCGCAATTGGGCCAACAGTACATTATCATCATCGCTGATTATGTCAGACTCCTCGCCTTCATTTTCCGAAGAAGAATCACTCGAAAAACACATTCAGTCCCCGAAAATTAATCCAAAATCGGTAACGACATCTATGTCTACTATTTTGGAAACTAATTTGCGAAAACAATGCTCGATCACGCTGGAGAGTTCTCTATAAACTACCTGTAAAATTGTGTTGCAATGATGCTACGAAGTCTCTTTAGGAAGTACAAGTATGATTTCTGCGAAATTTACAAGGGTGCATGGGTGTACTAAACGCTTGTAGTTGGCTTGTTGCGTGGGCGACAAATGTCGCCTGTATATAGCGAGCAGCGGACATTTATTGTGGGCGACGTATGTCGCCTACAGCATGATAAGGGTTAAGGGTAAGCCTCCACCTCAACCTTTCAACTCTTCTTCTACTCAATAATATAATGCCCATTTTATTGTTTATTGTATGCATTCAGTTACATTTCTCATTCATAATCATAACTCCCTATCCTTGTCATCATTTTGTTGTGGTGATTGTCTATAGTCTATTAGCTATATGTTATTGTAAATCAATGTTTGATAGATCTTTGAAAGTTCTATCTGCAAGCATATAATATCTGTATCGGATGCACTAAGGTTTTCCTATCTATCTATCTGATGCTACAGCTGAAACAATTTTACACACGCACTCATAAAGATGGGTGCATCCGCAGCATGCAACAGGGAGATTGGTGGGACATTTGAAGCCTCTTCATTCCAGGCCACTGCAACTTACCAAGGTGGTATTCAGACAGACAATTTTCTCATGTGGGCAGACTATACCATCAAGCCTCGCCAACTCAACTACCTGTAAAGAGAAAACAGTATGAGCAATAGGCAGCGAGGTGGTCAACTGGATGAGTACTCAGTCTTGCTGTGCCAAGGGTCTCTGGTGTCAAAATCTGATACAAACTTCTACCCCGCTAAATGGCAATGAGAACGATAAATGGCAATGAGGAAGATGACTGGCAATGAGGACGACGAATGGCAACGAGGACCATAAATGGCAATGAGGACGATAAATGGCAATGAGGATGATAAATGGCAATGAGGACCATAAATGGCAATGAGGACAATAATTTGCAATCTTCTTCTTCAGTTTTAATCCGGTTTGATCCCCTCACATGGGTGGCCAGATTCACCTTACTCTAACAGCAACCCCACTTGTTGCCATCAAGTAAGGATTTGGTGGAGCAATGAGGATGATAAATGGCAATGAGGAAGATAAATGGCAATGAGAATGATAAATGGCAGTCGCTGGAGCAGGAATTCAAACCCGCCTCCAGGAACAAAAATAAGGTCACTGCATGGGACAGGGCTCTATATTTGTACCAAAGTGGGGTCTGGCCCTACTATTTCACAGCAGAACCAGGCCCTATTTCTTCAACACAAGGCTCTACTTATGGAGACTAATGGATTATGGATACAGTGTGGAACAGCTCACAGCCATTAGTATTGTGTGGCTTTGTTTAGCTTTGGGCTATTTAAGTAGATTGTAGTAGATAGTAAACCTTGGAGAGCCAATCATATGGTCAGGAAAACATGAAAAAGAACGATCGGACCGGGCTCTGATAGGGTACAATTTTGGAGCCCGGTGGCGAGTCCTTGCAATCACACTGGGCTCTACCAGGGCTAGACCAGTGGGTGAAAATCTCCTGTTCTTCTGGTGTCTTTCCACTATGAAAAACTGGAACCACACAAATTCTGACTAAGGTCAAGAATTCATTCACATTGAGTAATCACAAATTGAGTAGCCCCACATTGAATTTCCATCCAAGCTGCCTCTACCACTTAGTTATCAGTTATCCTGCTAAATAAATAAGTCTTGTTAGAAACACAAACATACATGACAAAGGGACCCCAAGTCTCTTCCTAAACTTGAATAACAAAATAATACCACTTACCGTATAAACTGTAATACAAGCCCCCCCCCCCCTGTAATAAACGCCCCCCTACTTTTTTCACCGAAACATTGCCGAAAAAAATTAGTTCAATCTAGTGACAATAGCCTAAATTTAATAGCCTAAAAATTTACCCTTTGAAAGAGGCCAACTCTTGCCAAAATACAGCGTCTATTAGAGATTATACAGCATGTATCATATGTACACTATACTATAGGAGTAATTCACTTCATAGTTACTGCTGAAGAGTGAACGAGACATCAACATTTGCAACACCTTCCAGGAGACAATATGATATGTAGTAGAATCTGAATAATTTATGATAATGGCATGCTTACGGGTGTGCGAAGGGGACAGTCAAATTCCGCCTTGACTCCAAGATGCTTCCCTGTAATGCCGTGCAGCTGCTCAGATTTCACAGCTAGTGTCCAGTCTCGCTTCTGGCACTCGTCGCAGACTGCATTGAATACCTTGGTATGGACACCTCCCATCAGATAACTGCGAAGAAGGATTCATACTATACCGTATAATCAGGAATAAAACCCCCTTTAATAAACACTATTCTTTGACATTTTTGAGGAACATATTCCACCAAGTAACGATCAGAAAATTGGCGTTGAACTGCTTTTATGATAGGCATTGAAATGCTCTACACAAATGTATAGCATTTGGGAAGTAGCCTAACACAGTTTATTTTGGGAAATTTTGGAAACCTGTAGGCCTAGCCTACCGAAAAAGTTAACTTTCGCTCTAGAAAATTACCGCAAACGAGTTATGTAATATATTTCTCTCATATTGCACTGTAACAGCCATTACATATTTATTGTAATGAGCCTTTCCCTGACCCGAAAGTTACCCTAATCCACAAAACAGTGATAGTGGAATTTATACCGCATCCCACATCTGCTCATATGGAAACCTACCTTACCCTGTGTCCATCCATCCCAAGCATAGTGTACTCGTGAGCATTGCCCCTGGATGGACCAAATGAGTTTTTGTTTCGAATTCAATTCCCAATCTGCATCAGCCAGGCCTGAGAGAGAGAGTTGGCATATCAGTTAAAGGCTAATTAATGGAAGTACTGAACATGACTTTGAAGATTATGATTCCTTTCAATTTAGCTTCGAACCGCCTGAACTGTTTTCAGTCGATGAGACAGTGGGAATGTCATAAAACATTGCCTAATGAAATATATTATGCAATTTTTTATGATGTCACGCAGGGAAGAGAAAGACCTGCTAAGAATGCAAGTTGATGCAAAGTTGACTTTTGAATAACACAAAGATGTGACAAGATTGATAGATTGATAGAAGTTGGGGTACTACGCTTTCATCTATGCAAGTTTGAGAACGATAAAATTAGCACTTTCACTAGCCTTTAAGGAGAGGAACACTCACCTCTCAGTGGCTATAGACAGTGATTCCTCTAGTCTGGTATCTGACTGTAAGGTAACATAGTTATTAGCTGCCACCAGAGCCTATACAAGGAGACAATGTTAGAGAAAGTGTCATGACAGATATCTTTCTAATTTCGAAAAAAAGAAAGAAAACTGTTGACCACAGAAAAACATTGATTTGGAGGCAGTGTGACCTCAACATTTTATTTTTCCTCCATTACGGTTCACCATCTCTCCTCAACACATGACCATACCATCTCACTCCATTCACCTTTGCCAGCTGGTCAATCAACTCCTCCAGACCAAGCCCCTTCATTGGATCCCCAGCCCCTCTTTCTGTCTGCGAGTTCCAGGCAGCACATCGCCCTCATTATCGCCCTCTCTGAATTTCTCAGAATAACCATTTCCCTCTAATTAAACACAATGTCCCACTCCCATACCACATTTTTTCTGATTGAGAATTGTTAGCGGATCGACTAGTTGCATATCATCAGCATAACACAATTACTCTCCAGCTCCTGGCGATCATTGACCTCGATAGTTTCTCACAACGATATGGAGTGTCAAAGCTATAAATGCTAATAATTGTATGCAAGCCTGCAGAGTTGGCGAAGCCCGAGAGGTCTGATGCAGTATGTGGAGTGTCGTGAACCTGGGAATCCTCAAAACAGAACAGATTGGTGAGCTACAAGACTCCCTGCAGGTAGTACCCAAGACTGCTTCCCTCCTGCTCTCGTTGAGCTTGTGCCAATAAAATATCAAACTGGCAACCCTATTGACCCCCCAAAAAACTGATTCCAAATTCTTCAGAATGATTGAAAGTCATTAACAGAAGGAATTTGTTGATCCGGACACAACAAATTCTGTATTTATTTTTCTGAGGAAATTTGGCTAGCTAAAAGCTCATGTCGAAATGTCAAAGGTCAGGAAGATGAGAGGTTGCCGATCAGAGTTTAATCGCCAGAAGATCAACTAGTGCAAGGGTGGGCAATGAGGTATTGAATCGAATGAGTGCGATCGTGAAAAGATGATGAATTTACCTCCAGGTTTTCCTGCCAGATCTTCTTCAGTTTTTCGGAGACTGCAGCGAGGTAGCCCTTGACCATGAGGTAGTTATGGTTGAACTGCTGAATACTCTTGTCCAGATTGAGGAGCTGGAAGCGACACTCTGGGAACAAGTTCAGAAACTTCACACTCCTGCAAAGACAATAATACAGACAGGCTATGTGTGGAGCGTGGTAGACCGGTTGGCTAGAGCGTCAGGCCTGGTAACGTAATCTCTGGATTACTAATCCAGAGATTACTTTACCAGTCCAAGTTGGCGTTGCACCCTTGAGCAAGGTGCTTTATCCAGATTGCTCACAATGAGTGGAAAATGATTTGGATGTTGCCATCTCGGTGTAATGACCACTACCTTTGCATTGAGGTCACGCTTCAGAGGCATTACCTTGGTCTGTGACCTGGCGAGGGTTCGCAGCTGACAAGAGTTCTGTATCCAGGTATGCACCCTTGCCGGCTTGTATGGGAGCAGCACCCATGTCCGACAAGTCAACCATGTAAAAGAATTGTCCACAATCTTCCTCTCATCCTCGCATCATCAGAGTATACAATGGATTAATGGAACAAATTTAGGGACAAGTGCTGCCTTGAGTATACGCATACCTGCCAAGTCACCCGCATTGGGTGGGTGTCACTCACATTATTGGGTTGCCTCCAGCTCACCTGATTCCTGTCCAAGCTAAATTTCCCACCATTTTTCACAATTCTCTGGCATTTTACATAAGTTTCCTCTGAGAACAAAGATTTTTGCTTTTCAGACGCGAATTCAGAGTCATTCCTGGGTTCGGAAGGCATAGAGGGGTGAAAAAATGACTGTTTTAACTATTAATGTAGAAGTTGAGCTGATTAATGGCTATCAGGCTTCATTTTGATTTTTGAGTCCTAAACTGGTTTTCACTGCTAAAAGTACAATTTCATCCTCAGTTGAATGATTATTCACAACATAGCTATATCCAAGCTGAGGAATAACTAAATCTATGGGAAGCTGTAATATTAGTAATACTGCACCTTATTCAGCACACATATCCAGCTAACAACTGTTCAAAGCCCTTCACAACATTACCCACCCCCTTTCAGTGATCCAAAAATACCAGAATGTGGCAGCAGATATCAGCGCTGGTTGTACACTGGTCCCCAATTTACTGCAGGATCGACAGGAGGGGGCTTTAATTTGAACATTTGAGCCTTGACTCGAACCCACAACTACTAGCATGCGAGGCAATCAAGTGCTGTAACCACTACACCATGACCACACTGTAGTGGTATTATGAACAAATTTCAGGGAGTATTATGGGAAGTTAGGAAACTTCACACTCCTACAAAGATAATTTTTCAAGCAGTTAATTGTGTCCTTGCTTTCTTCCACTTCCCCAAAATTGAAAATAAAATTGGAGTCCAATAACTAGATGTAGTGATGTACAATTAAAGAAACAATTACAAAATAGCATATCCAAGTAAGGATTTTGTTGAGCAGAAGTTTTACGACTGGATGCACTTTTTAACATCAACCTGTTTTACAGATCAGGACTGAATACTTCTTCATGATATCAACACTAGATGAGTTGCCAACCAAGGCTAAAGGACCTCATCCGCCATTGAAATGGTTTGGGATTGGAGTTTTCCTTCTCCTAGATGGGTTGCCTTTACCATGGCTAAGGAGCCCCATCTACTCTGATAGCGGGTAAAAGGATGTGTATTATGCAACAGATCAAGTGAAGCATTCAAATATTAGGATAAATGTCAGAGATTTGCTGTTATGAGCTAGTCGAAAACACTTAATAGTTAGTAGCTATCGTGATTATAATAGACATAGTATCCTAGATGGAGCTGCTTGAGACCTGCAGTGTAATATGGGAGGGAGACTTTGTATTTGTGAGAAAGGGAGATAGCAAATTCTGAGAAAGACAGAGAGAGCGATATGCGCTGTGAAGCTCGCAGACAGGACGAGGGCCTGAGATTTGAGAGAAATGCTTGGTCTGGAGGAGTCTGTTGACCAGTTGGCGAAGGCATATGGAGTGAGATGGTTTGGTAATGTGTTGGGAGGGATGGTGATCATGTCATGAGGGAAGCCCTAGAGCTTCAAGTGACTAGAGAAAGGAAGCCAAAGATGACATGCGAGACACAGGTGGAGGAGTAGACGCAGAAGGTCGAATTGAAGAAAGAGGATAACATAAATCCACTGAGATGGCGAGAGGTTGCTGATGGCATAAGGCAAATATCTGGTCACCTAGTGATCAGGACATGATTGGATCAAAACAGGAAGAAGTAGAACTGCTGTGGAAGGTTCATCCTTACTGCGCTAGAGCCTGTGACATATAGGCGATCAAAAGGATTCCTACTGCATTTTTAGGTTGATGGAGTTGCACAAGAGGTCATGGATACAAAACTTGCCCAGTACTTACTCAACGAAGGATGTCCTTGGTCTGAGGAAATCATCTGAGAGGCCAGCTGACCCTCTGCGACCCTAGAAAGGAAAGATCAGGAGGTGATAAACGGAGTTGAAAAGCATGATATGTGGAGATGGGGGTCGGATTAGGTCGGTCAGAAGGGCTGAGGACTGGTGACCAGAAGGTAGTGAGTTAAAATCCCGGCCCGGTGGCTTTGACAGGGCGTCCTTAGGCGAGGCTTTTCATCTCCATTGCCTCACCTCACCCATGTGTTATTGGGGACCTTGTGGGGTGACTAATGATAGCATTGTATGTGACAACCCAATTTCGATGTCCCTGGGAAACAGGACATGACACACAGATTACACGTGTTGAGATTAGACAGCATGAGTTGCCTATAACATTAGTATGGGTTTGAAAGGTCACTAATGACTAGGGGCGATATGCTGTTGAGCGCCTCAGAGCAGTCTCAGAATAGGGCGCTACATAATACAGTATCAATATTACTATCATGTGATAAAGCATGGGTAATATCAAACTTATTCGCTACTTATAAAACATTCATTCATCCCAGGAGGGGAGAGGGGGAGGAATAAATCCAGAGGGATAGCCTCTCCATTGACTACTTCTTGGGGTTTACCAAAATAACAATAGGAGTCATCGCCATGGCCTTGATCTGTTTTGCAAGAACTGTGTGCAAATTATCTTGGCATTTGGATTTGGGCCCTTTTCCTCTTTCGGGTGGTTGTGGCTCTGGAGTAGTTAATGTGATTTTTTCTTCTTCCTGACGCTTTCATATTAAACTGAACTAAACCTAGTGGTAGGCAATTCAACAATGCCACTACCAAGAATTAAAATAACGTTATAGTCACCTTGACTTCTCCTTCCAAAGGCTTGTCTATTATTAACATCTTGTAGGGCTTATACTTCTGTTGGCGAGAGACATATGCAATGGAAGCAATAAGTGATGGATAAATATCTAATAGAACAAAAGATGGGTGAAAATAACAAAATCATTACTATTGTGCAACAGTGTTAGCGCTGAGGAATATTTTCTGATAGGTGATTCTGTCCCAATAATTTTTTGTGGGAGGGAATCCTCACAATTTAGGAGGGACTTCATTCGCAAGCCATTGTATGCATAAGTTCCCCGGCAAAGATCAAGCGGCCCATGGGCAGCAAAGAAGCTAGCTTCATCAGCCAAAACGTCATTACTGACCCATGGACCTTCATGGGCTAGTACAAAACTGACTTATGCACTACTTATAGACCTATTGTGTTTGATCATGATGAAACTAAATGCCTGAGAATTTCTCAAATCCTACATCACCAAAAAGGTACCATATCTCACTGAAAAGCAGGTTCTTCATCAGGTTTTTTTTTGTAGATGGTATGGTCAGCTGAACTTGTTCTTGCCCCCAACCATATTAGCAATGATGGTATCATGTACCTATGCACACATTCAACCAAACACAAGAATAATCATAGGAGTCATTATGATGTTACTTGAGGGTATCTTTCGTGTGATGTTAACCTTGAAGATAGTGGGGGTGCAAAGTGAAAAGTATTAGCATGTCATCTTCTCCCTTCCCTTAAAGAGGCTTGAAAAGGTGGACTAAATCATCCTGAATACAATGGAAACAAGTCAACGGAAAACTGTTGTGAACAGACTCCTGGCAATTTGGAGTAACTCGAAATTCTTTAAGAGTTCAGACTGGACAGAAAGTTTTGAGAATTTTCATTAGGCCAGAAACTCATATGCAAAATGAGAAGGACGATGGGGTGTGCTAGCCGGGTACTCTGTGAAATTTGCCAGATCCTCATTTTAGGCATAATGTGGTGCCGGGGGGATAAGGGGTAAGAGAGTTTGTGAAATAGATTCATCTTACAGACCTTGTTGTAGCACAGTTCCTCAGAGATTATCCTCACAGGCGACGAGTGGTTGAAACCTTCAATGAGCTTGACTTCATGTCCCTCCACCTCCACCGTCTTGGACCCTAACCTATCAGTGCTGATATAGTTGCTGTGGATAACAAGAGAGTGGATGGATCCATTTAGTTCATGTATATAAATGGTGAAGGCTATCAGTATTGAAAAGATTAGAAGTTCAGATGGACGCCACAATAGTTGACGAGTGATTGAGGCCTTCAATGAGCTTGAGATCAGGACCCCCGACCCCCACCATCTCGGACCATAACCTATCAGTGGTGATATGATATATAAGAGAGTGAACTGATCTGTTTAGTTCACGATAGAGTAAGTTTGGATGGACATCAAGGGAGATGAGTAGGTAGGTGTCGAGTGGTTGAAGCCTTTGATGAGCTTGACTCCATGACCCTCCACCTCCACTGTCTTGGACCCTGATCTATCAGTGCTGATATAGTTTCTGATGAATACAAGAGAGGTGACTGATAACATTCTTACTCACAAACACACAGAGATGCCCTGAGTGCC
>JAUOBX010168568.1:0-12182 GCA_032360705.1 Eupentacta quinquesemita
TCTGATGTTCAGGACATTACGTAGGAGTTTTCTTTGAAAAGTGTCAATTTTGCGATCCAGGTCTCTCGTTGTGCCCCACAATTCGCAATTGTATAGAAAAATACTCTTTATTAGTGGCTCGAAGATCACGAGCTTGACTGTTTTGCTTATTCTTTGGCTCTTGAAGATAGTTGGCAGTGTGTTGAAAGCACCATTGGTTATGCCAATCCGTCGGTTAATATCTTCGTTGGTTCCCAGCAAACTTCCTACATATTTACACTTCTTCCAATCCTCATCTCCATTTCTTGTGATCGGAAACTTCTCAGTCTTTGTGCTGTTTATTTTCAGGTTCCCTCCTGCCAGTTTTTCAGAAACTCTTTCTTCGATGTCTTGCAGTATATGATCACCAGTTGATGCCCATGCAATCTACTAGATCCGCTGGTAGAAGCAATTAACATTCGCACTAGAAAGAACGCGACATGAGATAATCACTGAAGTGAGCGAAAAACAACAAAATTCCGAAGAAAGATGAAGCTGATGAAGATGAAGATGGTGTCATACATATAATATACGCAAAATATATAGACCTACCTTTTTAAGGTTGATAACTCGGAACGAACTCAATTAGCGGCGTTGAAACATAGTTCAATGATTTCATGAACTAATAGGGTTATTATAGGGAATGGTCAGTCAAAAACGCCATGTCGCTCAGTAATTTGGTCGTTATTCCATAACACCAATGCCAACTATGATTTGCGAGAACAAATAATATTCACTGTAGGCGGCTATGATATAAGTTAACTGTACGGGCGGTATGAAATCGAATGACATCCGTTATATTGATACATGTATATCTGGCGTATTATTGTGTGGAGTGAAGCTAACACAGAGGGCTCATAAGTACCACATGTGACCGTTCAACACGCATCGAGCGCTTCGCGCGCCGCACAAAAGTGGGCGTGGCTTTATTCGTTACCATACGTGATGGTCCCAGAGAGTGTATTTTTCGTGAGATGATCACGTACACTGTCGACATAACTCTTCATTGGTTGAAGACATATAGCGTAACTGTGAATAACATACCAACACTATACTTGACTTGAACGCACTGTCCCCCAGTTTGCTACTAAGTCTCGACATCGTTACGATTACGCATATAGACACGCTTACGTGATCATGTGACGTCTCAATTGTGTCATGTGACTTAGGTAACGTAACACGTGGCGTGGCACGTATAACCTATCAAAAAGATGTTGATTCGAACGAGCGTGTCCTGCCGTTTAATATAGCTACTACCATGATGATTCATGTGAATAGAATTAATCACGTGAAGGGGAACAAATATATGCCTACTATAAGTGATTTTCTAAGCGTCCTATGCGTACTGCTTGTATGCTCAATAATAAACTCAAACTATGCGAATGTTGCAACTTGCAAATACCAGCCGGTGTTTCGAATATATTGGTAGACACCAAAAACGACTGTCCGTACTCTCTATAGCGTTCCCATCTGAGCGAACGACTGTTGCCTGGATTTAACCATTGTGCTCATATTGTACAGTACCAGGACAATCCTTGCGGAAACCCCCTCCCCCACCGTCATTATGACGCGAAATGAATATGTATTTATTACGCTGCGCGATACTGATATTTTTAGCATTGACCGGAAACATTGCGGCAAACATCGAGGCTATATGAACTATATGAACCGTATCTCCTTATCTCTCGATATGTGGTCAGAATAACTCAGTCGGAAGTACTAAGGAACGGTTATCAGAGGGTAGTTACTAGTTAGTCGGTCGTTAGTTGCTGCTGCTATGAGCGCAGGTTGTACTCAGGTTCTTCACAAGTCCTGAACGTGTCTGGGTCGGACAGCGCGATGGAGATGAAGCGCCTTGCACGGGGACACGCAGGAGATGCCAGCCGGTCTTGTGCGGAGTCAGGACTCGCAATCTTTTGATCACAAATCGGGAGCTCTACCGACTGAGCTAATCCGATCTGTTAATGAAAACTAGTGTAGCTTCTAGTAGACATCCATCTACCTTGATCACCAGTATCTAACTGACACTAGTGAGGACTCCAACAGATGACAGATGACAGATGACCCCAGAATGCGTTCGCAGATGATATGCTCTTTACTCTTGGTTCTTCACTTCATGATATGCCTATATATAACATGGATACATAATTGATGTTTACGAACATAAGTAAAGTGAAAGGAAGTGAGCTAAGAACTCTTAGGGGCTTATCGAGAAGTCCACTCTCCAACGAAAAATAAAACTAATGTATATAGAGGCGAATAGACAAACACTGGGTGTTAGTTATTCCAGATAGAAGCTGATCTATATTCGGAGCAGCGTTTGTATTGTTCAGTTCGCACCTGTTCAGTACGGATGCCTGCTGCATGTCGCGTATTATAAGTATGTACGTGTGAATGACATAGAAGTCTTGGAAACGAGATGGTACACGACAGTTCTGGCAACGATACGTGAACGTTGCGATATTAGGAGTGAAAATGTCTTTCAACTTCAATAAGTTCAACTTTGCAAATAATGATGATGTTCGACAACGGGCCTTTGCCATTGCAATAATACGTATTGCACGTTTTTGTAACACCTCAAGCCTATTCAGATTTGTTTTAGTAGTCCCGGACCAAATGTTAGAACAGTAGGTCAGATAGGGATATACTAAGCTCATGTAAATTGTCCTGAGTATTTTTAGTGGCAGTGTGAATTTCAGTTTCGACATGATACCAATACCCTTCGAGATTTGCTTGCAGATATAGTGAATGTGCACATTCCATGCCAGCCTTGAGTCTATGTAGACCCCTAAGAACTTGGCATTTTCGACTCTATTGATGGACTCCCTATTCATACGTATACTGTAATCATGATTACTTGAACCGAATGCCATAAAATTTGTTTTATCAATGTTGAGTGATAGCTTATTAGCACTGAACCAATCGTGGAATTTATTTAATTCCTCACAGACTAGATTCTCCAGTTCCACTGGATTATTATATATAATATATAATATATTATTAGTTCCACTGGGTTATCATATCACGGATACGGCAAAGAATCACTGCGCATCGTTGTGTTCTTGTCCAACTTTGGTTTGAAACCAAATCCAACCCTGAGACTATGCGTAATTATTCTCAGTCACACGATCGCCTACAAGATGGAGGAGGTTATGGTTACGGACACACTACACTGCTTTTGCCGCTCCCCATTTGTGGAAAGGCCTCCCCAACTATATCCGTTCGGCATCGTCTGTGGCCTCTTCCAAGTCTTGTCTCAAATTTCATCTCTTCACACAGAATTTTCTGTCTGTTTGACACCTCTGCTGTTGTGTGCTGTCGCCTCTGTTCTGTCCTCAGTGTATATTTTGTTTCTCTTTCTGTGAGTCTTTGTTTTCGATTTTTGGTCTTTCAAAGCGTTAAGGCTTTGGCATTAGGCGCTCTATTAAGTCCTCATTATCATTATTATTATTATTACAGCTAGCAGTTACACCTGATGTTCTGCCGTTGACAGTAGACAGACTTTCAGCCAATGAGGTGAAATGGCTTTACTCTTGTGGGCCATTTATGCCACTGTTACCCTGAACTCCCTGCAAGCCAGCCTATCTGCGAGCATATGACATAAAGGAAAGAGGCAGACGACGTGACACATTTGTTGGTATCCCGAGGAGGGATGATGGCCTGAGGGAATTGGAGGAGACTGCTTGCTAATCTGCTGTGAGACGAACCGGGATTATTGGAGGAACCATGCTACAGCTGGGCTGTGTCCGACCCGTGACCAGAAAATTGGCAGCCGGACAATTTACACTCAACATACCACAATTTAAGACCGAGGTTAGGGTTTGTAGACCTAGTAATAAGGCAGTTCACAGTTAACAATGCGCATGCTCACAGTGGGTAAACGTACGGGAATAGACGAAATTGTACATGCACACAGACTCATTGTTAAGGGGTAATTCGATGCATCATAGTGCACAACTCTTTTTGTTTGTTTCCTGAAGCACCGGAACATCTTTTCCCCTGATTGTCCTCCAAAAAGTTGCAGCCAAAGACGGCTCACACTACTATTCCTACATGTAACCTCACAGGTACAACCTTTACACGCGGGTACCATGGGACTGTTAAGAGACGTGCCTTGTCCAACAGCTCTGCGGTTGGGCCACGTCAGTCGTTTGTGGATGCGAATTCTCAATCGTTTGATCTTATTTCTGGAGCTCTACCAACTGGGGATGATTCGCCCTCGTCCCTCAGCTGATGTCGAAACATGTCTACATGAAGATAAACTAATCGTACCCGGAAATAATTTGAATCGAGTTGATTTAGGACGAATAAAACATATGGTCGGCACAATCTCATCGCTGGACTAAATTACATCAAACCGAGCAGCCGAGAGTGCCGTGAGCCCAGAATAGTGGGTTGAAAGTGCCAATCAGCGCAGCAAACGAAGAATGTTACCAAAGATATGAACCTATAACTTCGTCTGGTTCTGTGTTCCCTCCTATATCATAATAAATGTATGTATCATTGAGTATTACTGCTGGAAAGCACATTACATTGGATAATTGCGAAGTAGGTGCAATATCGTATTCATTATGTTGTTTTATTATTCTCTTGGTAAATTCCATATATTTGTGCGTGGGACATAACTCTAGACGACTTCCGTTCCGTGTGTTGCCCTCCTATCCACGATAGACCAAATATGTGTGTGTGTTCTTCTGGTTGACTGGTTTGCTGTGTACTTACTCTCATGTATGATCAAATTATTATTCATCAGAGCGTGATGTGCACCTATTGCAACCATCCATCAAATTGTTGGATGAATTCGTTAAGCCGATGTTTTTTACCCTCAATTGAGCATTGCTTTCTCTCGGTAACATACATAGGGGGACTACAATATTTGTGTGCTTTCTGACATCATGCAAACGTTATTAATCACTGTCATAGGATGAATTATTGATGTTAGATCATAGTTAGACATCACGCCTGAAGTTTTAACCTCCATGTTTTACCTTCCCTTCGGGCTATCGATCGATATTCGATGTCGTCTGTTTTTTAATAGAGGTTGTCTGGGAGGTTAAGTCTTCGATCGTGTTATTCTAATCCCAGCCCATGATAGATCCCAGAAAAAAGTTTCCCTCTCGGGTTGCTCAGAATGAGGGATAGGCAAATAGTAAGTTGTTGTATCATGAATAATCATAATAGATCTCTGCATCACAGCGCGAAATAAAATAAATTAAACTTATCTAAGCGCACATTACAATATGTTATGTGCGTTGAATTGGAATAATTATTCGAAATTATGACCTGTTGATTTGCAGTGTATGATCAACGTATGATAACAGTGTCTGCACTTCCGTTCAGATAAAATATAAACCGCAATTTGGTAAATTGATCATGTGATATGCTATCTGTTCCTTATTGTCCCGCGGTACCCATGTGCGGCTTGACTCCGTTCTTGCCTTTCAGGCCCGTCTACTATGTGCTTTGGCGTCTGTCATTCTGAAGTATCAGTGGTGTCCTCCAAGTCGTCCCTCGTTTCCCTCCCGTCTGATGACCACGTTATCAGCCACACCTCCTCATGACATTCCTCAACACTATATTGACACAATACTTTAATTCTTTGCGAGTTTTTTTCGCTAGAGTGTCTCTGCCGCGGTAGTTTGCTAGATCGATCCTGTTTGCATCTATAGTTACCTTCTTGAATTATTGATACAAGCTGACATCTATATACATTTCTGCTTGCGTTGAATAGGATATTCATAAGGAGGCATGGTCGTTCAACCTCCCATGGCTCCACACTCGATGAGTATTTGTGGTGTAAGTAAGATCCTTACATTGAGTACGGTATATTATACTTCTACATAAACTTGGTACATGCAACATGAAAGTTTCTTATAAATCTTTTCTGTAAAATTCATTTAGTGACCGCATACTTTCGTCACAGATACGACTGTGGTTACTGCTTCACACATACCCAAATTCACCCAATCCAATTCAGTCATTCATGAGTAATAATGTTTTGTTATTCCGTTGACTTTTTTTGTCTTATGGGTCTAATATTAGTAAAATCATATACCTCGGAATGTTTGTCTATTAATATCGATTTGTAACTACTCGCAAACAGTGGCTCCGTCGTTTGCATAACGTTGCTGTCCCCATGCAATTTGAATCATACCGTCACTACGTCAATGAGACGTTAGTCATGATATCCATTTTTCGTCGGATTCTGTGACAAGATAACGCTTCTCCAACTTATTTCAAACCCTTCTTCGGAAGTCTAATCCCCAGCAAATACTCACCCTGCCGAGAGCCCGAGACTGAGAGTGTTTTTTGACTGAATGAATTCTGTGCTCAGTCAACTGCTGAAATGATCCGATTACCACATCATGAAAAACTGCGGTCATTGGTAACACACAACCGACGCACAACGTTTTTTTTGGGAAGTCCAAAATATAGTTCTAGGCTTACCTAAGATCACCAATCCTAATTAAGAATCGGAAAGGTCTTCATTATGACGAATCCGCTTGAGATAGTCTATAGGTTATATACTGACCCCTTTGATTGAACCCAAATTCGACCCCCCGAAGGATTCCTAAGAAACTCCCTAAGTTTGTCATTGTCTATTCTGCAAAGTCTCTGCTCTTTCCTCCCTTCATATATCTTCGGAAAAATTGGCAAGTTCCAACCAACAATTCTGGTCAACCTTGGTCCGACCCCATTAACTCTCACCTCATTTGGAAGATGTTAACATTTTCAGGACATAGATGACAGAAAAATCAATTGACAACGCTTTTGGTGTTATAAGCTTCAATGGTTAATGTCACTTGCTCATCGTAACTAGAAAGTAAATTGCCATCACACAATTCAGGATCATCCGACGATGCGGACAAAATTTTTTTCTCAAATGCAAGAAATTATTTCCCCACATTTCCAGTAAGATAACAAATAACAGACAACAATTTTTGTGTAGGTTTTCGTTGTGTTCCTCAAAATGAGATTAGGGCAAATTTTCGTCACTGGGTGATTTAGTATAGCGGCCTAGCCACCAATTCTTTTGCCGTTGCACACACAATGACAAAAAATGCTGCGTGTTTCCCCCTCTTAAAATTGAATGGAAACACTGTTGTGAACCCCCACAGTGGATGCGTTGTTCCCAACACCCCAGAAGTTTTTGGTTCAATGTGTTATGAAATTGTAAAAATCTCCAGGAGTTTGTGTCCCTTGTTAAATTCATTATATATTGTTAGAAGCTACCCAGATCCAAATTGATATAATAAATAACAATTGATAAATATATTCCGCCGAAATTTCAGGGAGCAAACTGAATTTATGTGTCTCTAAGTTCAACAGTCAGCAGCTTGATTGAATCACTGTGTGTATGACACAATTATAATGCTACGAACATATATGTTTATAAGCCCTACATATGAAACAGCTATGTCAGCATCACACGCAGCAGGACAAACCTTCTAATCGTGTTGCCGTACGAACCAAAGTCACACGGCAGTGCGGTGGGGCATGTAGCCTAGTAGTGGCGATTAGGTTCAGCAATCCTGAGGTCACCGATCACGAGAAACCCCATCTCCAACCGAAGTAGCCTGTAATAATCATATCATCCTCGTCCACTATCAGTATGACCTAACAAAATTACCGAGCCCCTATACATAATTGACCTAAAGCGGAGCAATACGTACGGTACTTGGTCTTATGGAAATCAACTGCTGCCAACTGCAATGTTTCTCCCCTCAACATGTGTCAATGAAACAATCCACGATGTCGACTATTTCAAATTTGTCCTCGTTGCCTCCTGTTGGTGATTTGTCCTACATATGAAACAGCTATGTCAGCATCACACGCAGCAGCACAGACCTTCTAATCGTGTTGCCGTACGAACCAATGTCACATGGCATTGTGGCAGGGCATGTAACCTAGTAGTGGCGATTAGGTTCAGCACTCCTGAGGTCGTGGATTCAAGAAGAATTGTCGTGCAGTTCCTGGAGTTCTTTGAAGTTCCTGTTATCCCTCAATCATGGACGTTAACCTATGCGTTAGTTTGCACGATACTGACTGCCGGACTGTCAGCTTGGCGCTTGATATCCCAGAATATGGAGTATGCCAAGTTCCCGCGAGGAAAGATCAGAACAAACAAACAAAATAACTTTACCGATATCGTCCGCATAGGATATTCCTCTCTCGGATGATTCTGAAATAATTCTGAGTCGCTGATAGAGGAAAAAAATAGGAAAAAAAGATTAATAAAGGGAGGAATTATTGCGAAGCAGACGTCTGATATGGAATAAATTGGGTATAGATTGCTCCACCCAGGTGAATAAATAACAAGGCCATCATTGACTGATCATTGTCTGTTCAAATTCCATGGAGGAAAAATACGAACAATTTCCTCTCTACGTGCGTTTTGGAGAGAGTCGTCCTTGACTCGAATTACTCTTATAGAGATTCAGATAATTATGGGATCCTATCATTTGATATTAAGTATGTTATGAAGCTATTCTTCAATGTTTAGTATTCAATTTACAAGTTCGGTATCAGAAAATGCAAATTATGTTATTGTGCATGCATTGATGGAGTCTAATCTATCATGATAATCTGTCATTCAACACTTTTTTAGGATCTTTCTCTGCATGAGGTGGTTTGTCAACCAAGTGTGTTCGCTAATTCAGTGCTGCATACATCTATGAGTACCCGACAATTCTTGAAAAAATTGTTACGAGCAGATCACACGCCGGCACGTGCTGTGAATTGGAATCATTATGAATAAATATTACCTGCTGATCCTGCAGTGTATAATCCACGTATGACGAAATGTCCGCCTATATATTTTCAGATTTGTAATTTGATCACGTTATATTTGCCTCGTACTCCATTACCACAATCCTCATATCTGTGAAGCGCTTTGAGCATGTCATCGACGTGAAAAAGCGCTATATAAGAACGATATATTATATTATTATTATTATTATTATCTACACTTTTACACGTCGGTATTGGTCACCGTGAGCCAATCAGAAAACGTACGAGCTTCTCTAACAGCATCGCGGGAGATGTATTCGAACTGGCAAATTAGCAATCGCCTCATATTGAAGGTATACTGCAGGCTCAAGTAAACATGGGCTTATCTGGTAGCTTAGACAAAAATGAATACATCAGTTCAAACCAGAAGTTCATACGACGTTAGAGGACATGGGCATTGCGCAAGATGGACGCTATCCCATCCTGCATTACTGTACTTGGACTACCCAGCAAATTGCCTGTGTTTTTCTTCAAAATGTGAACATAATTTTTTCGACGAAAACATATTCTCCCCCCAAAAAAACTTGCTGTTGTGAGTTATTATGTGTATATGACATAGTTTATTTCGAGAGGAAAAATGCAGTGGGAAAACTAGGAATGTTGAGTTCTCAACAATGAAATCAATGAAATACATAAGAAATGTCGATGTTGTCCAGGTATGACGTCACAAATTAGTGCGAAATCAGGTTTTGCGTCATTTTTTTGGTAATAGTGGTGATACTTCAAACGCCAATAACTCAACAAAGGAACATTGGATCGAGACGGGGTTTGGACCAATATATTCAACTTTCCGTTCTCTACAAGGTCTTTCCCAAGGTACTCGAGCATGCAGTATCCCTTCAACCTTTTGCCAACCAAGTGCGCAAGTCTGCATGGTGAGCCTGATTTTCAGGCTTGCGTGCATGGTTTACAGGTTTGCGTGCCCACGGCGTTATATGGATGAGAAGACATGAACGAAGAGTGAACAATTGTTAGCATAATGGTGAATAGGCATGCAGGCTTCCTCGTGACTTCCTCGTGACTAATTTGCATAAATCACAAATGCTGAACAATTAAATAGGCGACTAGAGTTTCAGCCCCCGTAGGACTGATAGGAAGAAACGTTTCCAACAATGGGCCACACTGAATGTATTTGAATTGGAGTCTCGAGCTTAAGCATCAAGTATTAGCTCAGCCTGATTCGCCTCCCTGTCTGGCGGTTACGATATACCGCAGACTTGTAGTACTCGAGTCCGTACTCGAGTATATTTTCTTTTACTCGTACTCGTACTCGTGGGCTCTGTACTCGTACTCATACTCGTACTCAGCATTCTGAAAAACTGTGTACTCGTACTCATACTCGTACTCGTGGGTTTGGTACTGGTACTCGTACTCGTACTAGGATGTGCCGTACTCATCCTCGGGAGGTTATACTCGTACATAGCGTAGGTCATCAACACAGGGTGGCTGAATAGAGCTCTAGCAAAACAACTAAAACACGACCTCTAATGATTTTGGTGTCCAGACTGGGGTAATGTTAGTGAAATGTGTTGTTTGAATTCATAATGGCTTCTGAGTAAATAATTTGAGTGGAATGGGTGGAAGAAGCTCATACTTAGTATGTGGGTTCACAGTGATGATTAAACATGTATTCGAAACATTGGGGTTGTTTACATCCCTGTCTCCGCATCATCTGAGTAGTTTAATTGAGACAGCGAGGTGGAAGGTGAGTGGTGGTGATCATTCACAATCAACATGGGCGCAGGCCGCAGGGTTCCTCGTAAGACCAATTGAGCCTAAGATGGTTTCCTGAAGTTCTATTCTCAAAATTATATTCATACTGGTGGCCCAAGAACTTGTATTCAAGATTCCAGAATAAGTGGACGTAATCGTACGTGGCATCTAGAAAAAGTGTGTAGGGCCTACTCGTACTCGTACTCATGGGTTACGTACTCATACTCGTACTCGTACTCATGGGTTTTGTACTCGTACTCATACTCGTACTCAGGTGTCCCGTACTCGTACTTGATAGGTCGTACTCGTACTCATGGTTTCTGTACTCGTACTCATACTCGTACTCAGGTCAATGTACTCGTACTCGTACTCAGGTTGATGTACTCACACTACAAGTCTGCTAGGCCTATTCAACTACAATGATCTCATCGGCGCGTATCTGTCCAGGGAATTGAACACCCATGCAGTCAGTCACAGTCAGTGTTCCAACTCTAAGATGGGTGAGCTCGTTTATACAGGTTGTGATGTGCAACCCTGTTGTTGTAAACAGTAGACTAGAAACATCTGCAGATGAGGCTATCGAATCTTCCTATAATGAAGTGCAAAAATTGGCAAACGGCGAGGAGTCACGACACAGTTTTGTGTCTTGTTACCGTTAGGTAAACTTATATTCATCAGTTACTATTGTGTCTTCTATAAGATTCGGTTGTATTGTTGGCATGCTGAATGACAAATGGAGGTGACAATTCATGGAAGATTAGGCAGGACAATAGAAAATTTCATGGAGCGAAGGAGTGTATTTTGTCTGCAAATAAACACTCACGAATGGCATGCTGTTGAACTCATGTCATAAATTGCACCGTCAATTCGCTTCTTTTCTGTGATATACGGTGAATTCCACTAAGGAGTTCGTGACATGTTTAAAGTTTCGTCGCTCTTCCGAGTAAACAAGAAGGTATCAGGGATGGCATGGCCCAAGTCGCAAATCTCACTTGGAAACCACGAAGAGGTCGGAAAATGTTGAAAGCTAATTTTGAAAGCTGGGCATATGTTTGGTGCAAACCAGTGGCGTACCAAGAACTATGTTTGGGGTGGTGTTGAGGTGGTGACCTATATGGGAAGTGTGCCCCATCACAAATGTGTAGCTACCGGGTCTTCCATGGGAATCAGTTGTATTGCTAGGTATTGTTGGCATGCTGAATGACAATCCTAACAATTGGACACGACAATTCATGGAAGATTAGGCAGGACAATAGATAATCCCATAGAGGGTATTTTGTCTGCAAATAAACACCCCCGAATGGCACACATGTTGTTGAACTCATGTCATAAATCGCACCGTCATTCCTATGCTTTTCTGTGATATACGGTGAATTCCACTGAAGAGTTCGTGACATGTTTAATGTTTCGTCGTTCTTCCAAGTAAACAAAAAAGTTATCAGGGATGGCCCAAGTCGCAAATCTTACTTGGAAACAACGAAGAGGTCGGAAACTGTTGAAAGTTAGTTATGAAAGTTAGGCATGTGCTTGGTACACACCAGTGGCGTACCAGGGAATATGTTTGGGGTGGGGTTGACGTGGTGACCCATGGAAAGTAGTTAGAGATAGCAGTGGCGTAGCTAGGGGGAGCGTGGGGGCGCACGCCGCCACCATGGACGTGC
>JAUOBX010168679.1:0-12181 GCA_032360705.1 Eupentacta quinquesemita
ACTTTTCGCTTTACGCCTGGGGAGGCCCAACCGTAATCGTCGCTGTCTGCGCCGGAATTCACTTCTCTGACTCTCTGGATGATTTGCCGTTCTGGTACGGTGCGCGGCAAGGAGGAACGCTCTGCTGGATCGGCAATCGCATGGGGTTGTTGCTGGCGTTTGGGGTTCCCGTAGCGACGATCCTCTTGGCTAACGTCCTTTTCTTCACTGATACGGTGGTCGGGATACTGCGGGCTCGCAACGAGACCAAGAGGGCGACCTCATCCAACCCTGGAATACTTAACAGAAACAGGAAGAAAGACTTTCTACTCTTTTGTAAGGTGCGTGACTTATTCGACCCCTCCTGTTACAGTCACGGGGATTACCGGGATGTTTGAAAATGTATTTATACAGTGAGCTTACACGAATGTACGACATTGTGCAATAACGTATAGACACATATGGTGACGCCTAGTGGTAGCTTCCTGTATTTACAATCTGAATCTTGCTTTCGCTCTTGTCTTGCTAAGATGGGTTCGAACATGTTGATAATTTTGTAGTTTTTTTGCGTAAACAATAGGAGTCTGAAGAAGACCAATGGTAGCAAATCTCGTTATAGACCGTCTTTGGTTCTGAACATTTCTTCAATAGCAAAGTTCGTAATAGCCTCTGGTGCAACATTGTTAGTAGATTTTGATCTGACTATGGGTATAGGTCTGTTTCGTATTCAGTATTTATGTTATTGTGAGGAGTTGTTGTTTTCTGTGGATGTTTATATTGTCATTTGATATCCAGTGTACAAGAAATTTCCGATGACAGGACAATAAAGATAATAAATTAAATTAAGAAAATACTTAACAGGGGATTCGATACAGGGGTATTTTAGTTATGACATTGGAGGTTTCTACCGGCCCATGTAAACTTGTGAGAGCTTGTTAGCATGTATTTGCCACCATAAACTGCAGATACATCAGATTATTGTGTGTACAGACGTATCGATGGTGTCCCAGTTTATTTTCTACTGGCGGCTGCTAATGGTCGGCGTGGGAAAGTGGCGTGACGGGGTATGATTTCATTCATGACGACTGTTGTGAAGGAACAGGATAAATGTAATGGAATGGCGGTACCAATCGATAGTTTAAATGTTTTAAATGACAATTATTGTGTTGATATTGTGTGTATTGTTACTATGATGACAGTTTCCTTCGTAAACATATTGTAACGTGATACATTATCACCAAGAAAGTTCTAAACTAATACTCCGAGAAATATCAGCGCTTTCCAGATGTCCCTTCATTTTCACTAATGCCTCTCTCTTCTATACCCTCCAGCTGAGCTGCATCATGGGACTATCTTGGCTGTTCGGTATCGTTGTCGCGATATTTCCAGACGTCGTCGCGATACAATTCATCTTTATTGTGCTGAACTCGAACCTCGGAGTGTTCATCTTCATCGCCTTTGGCTGCAACGGCCGGGTCATCGAGCTCTGGAAGACGGGATACTCGAAGAGAACATCGATGAACACCAGGACCAACTCTATGGCGGTCACTGCGAAGACATCAGTCTCTTCGGCGACTAGCAACCATATCCGTCAGAACAGGATTCCGCGGCATAACCCGAACTACGTCGCGTAACTAACAACACTGCGGAACCAGTGCGGCTGTTAATAATATAGGCCTATATACGTATATACATATATATATGCATATCCCATTGTAAAATCTATCATGTTCCTCGGGTTCGAAACCACCCGGTTGCTTCAATAGCTCAATTGGCAGGGCGTTTGCACGTCAACCAAAAGGTCCGCGGTTCGAATCCCGGTGGAGCCATGTGCTTTCCACTGCTTCCAGATTTCCGATTTGAGATTGTGGCTGAAGAGGAAATCTGGAAGTAGTGAAAAGCACATGGCTATACCGAGATTCGAACGTGTTGACAAGGAAAAGCAAAATTTCACAATTTCCATCTATTTCTCACAATTGACCTCGTCGACAGCGAAAACAATAGGGTTCTTGTACTTCCCATGACGGAGTCAAATTTCAGCCTGATAAGACCAATCATTCTGAACTCGTGTTAACAAGATTCGCAATTTTTGACCTGTGTTGACCTCAGATGACCTCTCACCTGACCCCAAAACAATGGGGAGCATGTACTCATCAGGAGACCAATAGATAAGATTATGAATTAGGGGGTAACATAATAAGCAGCTCTCGTATACTTTTGGAAATTTCGAGAGTACCAATATTTATTCATAATCAAATTTTGTTATCGTCAACTTAACTGTCATCTTCAATCCTTATTATATCTGTCTTGAACTCTGACGAGGGCTGCAGGAGCAGCTGAAAATCGTATGGATGAATCTTGGTTCCCCTGAAATGTCCACCAGTCTACAGAAGTTTCTTATTTGCATCATCTTATCAATACCAGGAGTATACATAGAAAAGAGTGACAAATGGCATGGAAGTAAAGTTTGGCTTTCCAAACAAACACAATCACGAACACCTATCCTACAAATCACTGCAGGAAGAAACTTCGTCGTCCATAAAGCCTTCGAAACAAACAGAAGGATACATACCTGGAGGACAAGAACAGCTGAAGCTCAAATGTCTGTCAGTACAAGTCCCACCATTTTCACAACTTTCTGGTGTACAGTCATCGATGCGAACTCCACATTGGCTGCCAGACCAGCCATCGTCACAGACACATCTGCATAGACATAGTTAAACATAGTTCAACCATAGTGACCTGGGAGATGAACAGGGGTGTTTTGAGAAGCTACTTATCTCGAACTAGATTAGAGTCATAGCAGAAGCGTTGACGCCGCAGTCATGTTCCACCAATTCTTCCACCACCACACAGAGTATATTGACAATCGGTCATGTGTTACCAAGGTCGGGGGAACCCTCACTAGGAGCGGCTTGAGAGTCACCTCTGCGGACATCAAAAGTATATCAACGGCCGACAAACCATTTTAGATGAATTTTGCAGAAATCACCAATGTGACGTCCTCTGCTTGCAAGAGACCCACACAGAGATCGTCAACAACCGTCTATCCATACCTTGTGTATGTTACCCGCCATTATCGTAGGTATGGTAGGGCTATCGTTGTCGATGCAACTTCTGTTATAGAGAGTTCATCTCTTCTAGAAATCCGATCAGTAGATATGAGCAACGTGGTTGTTAAATCAGTTTACAAACCACAGGCAGTTCTCACGATGTGTCCTACAAACCAATGGAAGACCCCACACCATCATTGGTAATTTCAACTGCTATAGTTCCCGATGGTGGTAAGAAGACACCAACGAACATGAAGACGCATGGCTGGACCCCACAATTACCTGTATCTCATCCACGACAGCAAGCTACTGCCGTGTAGTGATTTGACAACCCTCCTTGGTACAACAAAATTGTGATGATAGAGTCTCTAATTTGAGTATCGTGGATCTTGTTACGGGACTGCTCACTGACAAATGAATGTGTCATATGAATATTCTTAGATTCTTTCATGTGACTTAGCAAATGCAACACATATCGAATATCAGATATTTGGATATTGAACATGGAGTTTTTATATATTGAGCATCAAGTGTTTAGGTGTGGACCATCAGGTGTTAAGACATGCGACCTCATGTGTTTAGACATATTGAACTTTGGGTGTTTATATATTGATGTGCTGTGGTTGGTTTGCAATATATGTTTAGGCAGACTGGTTTTTATAATTTGGAACACGATGCTTAGTTTACCGCTTATAAGAACCTGTATAGGTTTATCTTGCTTTCGGATATGCTTGCAGTATTTTCCCTATGTTTTGGGTATGTTCGTGTACTGACATTTAGACGTTTAGGTTTTCGACTGGGGACTTTCGTCTAGTTTTGAGATTATCCGAGACCGCTGACCTGATTTGCTTATATATCCAGGGACTTGGGGTTCATCGCACGATCCACCCCGCTTTGATATTCCCGTCTGTTTTCGGTTTTCCCTCAAACGAATTCTAACGAAGTATTGGGCAACGAATTGCGATACTCAGATTTGAGAACGTCCACGAACAGTCCAATAGTATGGTTAACGAAGAGAATGTCGATTAGGTTTTTTTTCAGAAATGTCGAGCCTAAAAAGAACTGTTATTACATCGGAAGAAGAGAAAAAGTATAGCATTTGTTGAAGAAGTGTGTATATCAATAGTGTATAGAATGGGAAACATGCAACCTAAAATCGATCCCCACACTAATATTACAGGTATGTGTTCGATATGACGTATTGCAAAATTGACAGAATGTGGGCGACGACGTAGATAACTTTCTAACCAATCTAAAGCCACACCGCGTATATCACAAACATTCGTGAAAATGGTTCGATAAATAAGGTCGGATGTTATGGAAAGGTAAATGAAAATGGCAACAGCAGAGGATTCGTTATCTAATCCTGATGATATCTTATCAACAAGATATAGAGCGGCAGTGTAAGTAGAATCTCTATTTCGAAAGCAATACTGATCGGAAAGGAGTATATTATGATTTCGTTCGAATGAATATAGTCTATCATGAACCAGTCGCTCGAATATCTTTGAGATCGAGGTAGGAGCGACATAGGTTCATGATCTGAATGTTTGCAAGTTTCAATAAAACTTAAAACAGATTAAATGCTTTTGAAATTTTGCCAAACGGTTCCTAAGATGGCATTTACTTTTCGTACGGAAGGGAATGCGTGTATATTGTTCCTTACTCGTAATCATTGAGCATATCTAAGCACATCATGGCATTGAAACACGGGTTTGATGCACACTCGTCGACTTCTTCATCACAATAGCTCCCTCTATATCCAGCATCGCATTTGCACGTGTATGTGTTGTTCCCGTCAATGCACCTGCCGTTAAGGCATCGGTTATCAACACAGTCATCAATATTAACAGAGCAATCAGCTCCCTGGAAAGTAATAATCAAGAACAAACAGTTATGTCAATGCAATTATTAATGATTCGAAAAATGTGATATAACACCTACTGATTATATATTTGTAAAGAAAAATGTGAATTTAGTTGGTGCGTTTCCTCCAAACCTTGTTCGAACCTATGGTTGTACTTACACTCAGGAATTCCACAATAGTTTCGCTTTTCAACATTGAGCTGATCGCCAAACATATCGCCAGTGGTAATCCTATTACTGGAAATTTCGACAGCCGGGTTGAGCTCCTGAATTCCGTCGCCAATAAAAGAAACTATCTTGTCGTGTCTGGCAACATAGATACTGCGGAATACCACGCATACTTGTTAGTGCGGAGGCCGATCGGCAACCCCGAAGGAGACCGCGGCTTGGCAGCACGACAGGCGCCCAGCTAGGGTTGGTCACCCAGTGAGCAGCGGAGCGTGACGTGCTAGCTCTTTATAAGCGATGCTCCCGGATGTCTACTACCAAGTTTCGAGGTGACTTTGGAGCCGAAGGGGCAGCGGGGCCAAGCTCGCCGGTACGTGGTTAGGTTGTCGTGGTGCGTGCATACATACATACAAACAAAAAGTCCCTGTACTATACCTGATAGCCATCATAGCAATCGCATGTGAAGAGATCGATTCCATCAATACAGATACCGTTAGAACAGGGCTCGTTGAGGCAATCGTCAATGTTGATTTCACAGTCATTGCCAGTAAAACCAGGCATGCAGCTGCATGTATAGAAATTCACACCATCGGTGCAGTCGCCCCCGTTTTCGCAAGGATTTGACTTGCATTCATCAATGTCCTTCTCACAAGCAACCCCTTCAGAGTGAGAAAAGATGGCACCTACATTATTCATCATCATACAATAGTGATAAATGTTTACATTAAATCGGTTAGTTGCAGTAAGTCTCATCGGCTGTACGCAGTCACTTCAGGAATACAGAAACAAAAAGTAAAATAACAAAATGCTACCGCATTCGGAATTCCGCTGGATCTGAGGAATTAGATAGATCCTGGAGTTCACTGGTAGGACGGGACGTTAAATGGCGGTCCCATTAGCAGGTTGGGATCGGGTACAGTATACCCCTGCCTCGAAAACATATGAGCACTAGGCGAAAAAAGAGGAGGCGAGTTATTGCCGGTGCTCATTCACGACCAATCAACACGGCCATAGTTCTTCGGTGAGCTTTCAGTGGCTTACTGAACCTGTAGCATTCAAATCAAATTAAAATCAAATTAAAATCAAATCAAAAGCACACATCTATTCTATTTCTCAGGAAATTAGCAATATGGTACGCTCGCTATAATTATTAAAACGAACTAAAATTTAGGTTTGTTTTGATAGTTCCAGCCCTCAAATTTACATGGGGTACTTACCTAGCCACTGCAGCTAATCAGGCAGCTAGGATCGTGGTCATTGCAACCAATCCTCGGAAGGATACATACACGGGGAAACACAGAGAGAAATGTCTATATTGGGAGGAATATAGTCTGGTAAACTGGTAGAAATCACCTTTGCTGTATACACACTTTGAAAGGAATTCCACCAACTAGTGAGTGTGACCTGGTGGGCGAGGTGGCCGATACTGCCTCCCAAGAACAATAAGAACGGTGGAAGTTATTGTTGCCGAAAAGAGCCTATGAGATGATCTCAACTTCCTTCGCCATTATTGGATGGAAGCATGCCTGAATGCAGTATCCCCTGCATGATCACTACGGCTCCCAATGTCACCATCAATGAAAATCATATTATCTGGCATTGTGTTTTCCAATTTGATTTGCCAGCGGTTGAAATCTGTTATGTTTCCGTTAGCCAAGGATGCGTATACTTCAATGCAATACGCTTCGCATTGACTGATGCATATACCGAACCAGCACTTAACAAGTTCACTCTATGGTACAGTGTGTGAGCCTCATAGGAAAAATAACAAGAGGGGGTTTCACCTTTAAATCCGTCAAGACAAATGCAGAATTGAACGCTATTTAGGTCTCCACAGCGTCCACCATTCTGACAAAAGCCCTCCTCACAGACTGTCTGCTGATTCTCGCATCGCTCCCCTTCAAATCCAGCATGACAGAGGCAAAGAAACGAAGCGACTTCGGAGACGCACGTTCCATTATTCTCGCAAGGAGAAACTTCACAGGAATCTAAGTAGAACTCACAGTTTGCACCTGTTACATCGGAGAAAATATTATGGTGAACCATTTTTCGGCAATGGCCAATGAAGAGTATGCCATGGTTTTGAAATCATATATCGTATCCTAATAAATGACAAATCTCAATGTATCACTCCTGAAACATCTCACCTTTGCGTGTAGTTTTTTGTGAAGTAAATGGGCAGCTGTTATTTTTGTGTTGTTTTTATGTGAAGTATATAGAACAAGCCAATTGCCGAAATAAGGCATATTCCACGACCACGAAATGATGGTCAAAATTGAACGTACAACTCGCTCAAGTTATCATTACAAGCAATAACCTGTATGGAATTCTCATCTTTTCTGAGTAAAAGGCAATAACGTATGAACATGTGCCCGATAATTCGTTTTGTTAAGTATGTTAATTTCCTGCAAAACACTATGGGCACTGAACCTAATGAAATGCCATTTGCTAGCCATAATTATGTTAGCCTGATTAAGTCTATCTTAGTAGTTTTACATTTTAGTATGACAGCCTTCAAACGAAGCGAAAACAATTACGATAACTACATCCCTATTTCCCCACGCTCCAGTATTCATTTTGGAAGCAGTACGAAGACGTAGCTCAAATATAACCTGTGAAATTCTTGGGACATTCGCAAGTGTAGTTGTCAAGGTTGCTTCGACAAATCCCGCCGTTTGAGCAGGGACTAGTGGAGCAATGGTCCGCATGGGTCTCAAATCGAGGGCCAGAGTATCCAGTCCCTTTACAGTCGCAAATAAATTCTGGCTCTTCGTCCTCTGTACGGGGTGGGATGCTGCAAATGCCATGCTCACAAATGCCTCTATCACAGAGGGTGGCATCTCGTTCACACAACCTGCCTGCCTTATCTGTAGAAACGAAACAAAAATACAATTTCAAAAAGGACACTTCATACTGCATAGCTTCGCCGTTCTAGCTACTCAAATATTACTAATATATTTAGGGGACATCACTGGAGCCTGGAGTTAACACCATGAATATTAGATCTGATACATTTTCCCTGGAGAAAATACACAGGTTTACATAAAACAAAACGCCAACTAATAACAGTTTTTAAATAGACCTGCATCATTTCTGTGGAATAAAGACTAAATCTGTTCAACCTACCACGTGGACAAACACATGTGAATGTGTCATTCGTTTCAACACATGTCCCATGAACACATGGGCTCGGGTCACAGAGATCATGGTCGATTTCACACAACATCCCCGCGTATCCAGGGGTGCAGGCACATTGGAAGGCATCAACTCGGTCGATGCAAGATCCTCCGTTGAGGCAACGGTCCACCTTGCAGTCATTGATGTCAACCTATGAACGTAACAATACAAATATAATCACCTAATGATCTTCTATCGAGTTGGACAGTTTATATATACTAAATCCGTAGCCTAGGCTTTTAGCCTAGCCACATTAATCAGCTTCGTGATCGTTTATACTGTAGCCTAATAACGAGTGTATACTTCTTTGTGGAAACATATTGGTTGGAAAAACCTGTCAGACAACTTCGTCGCAAAATCAACGAGAATAAGTAATGAGTCGATTCTAGAAGCAAGAGTGCAATTCAATGAAGGTATTATCAAAAGTTAACACAGAAAGGTGCGATGTGCGCAATCAATATGTAAATGTTCCATAAATAGATAACGAGTGATGAAATATGATCAATTTGAACTGTTGTTTTTCATCAAAGTAGAATATCAAATTAGTTTTATAGATATTAGTTCGATATTCTGGTGACGAATAATTTAACAACGGAAAATTCACTGCAGGACAGAACGAGATGATGTAGTGATTTGATAGATGACAACAGACGTTAAGAAGAGAATCACAGCGGGGAATTCTGTAGAATGCTGGATTGAAAGATGCAATCATAGTATCCATCTTACTAATATACAAGTTTTTCTTCCCAACAGGTTAGACGGCTCATAATGTCCCAAAGGCCTCATGAAATGGAGCTTCTCATTTTTGATATACTATTAGAGTAATTTCGCAGCTTCTCATCGGTACATTTCCCGTAAGATTCGAGTGAACTGTTGTGGAGAAACATGCTTTCGTAGTTGTTGTCCGAATAGAACATCTCGCGAAATGAGTGAGAACGCTATACTGGGCGATGACGTCAGCGGATGAAGACAATCTTCTAAACATCAGACTTCGAAGGGTCTGTTATTTTTATTTTGCTAGTTGTAGTTTGGGGCGGCGAACACAATCGTGCAATCTGTTTCTCCATATCTTGTTCAGACATATAGGCGATAGTAACTGAAAATGAGTGCAAATAACTCGATGACGCAATATGCTATAAACTCGGGATATGGCTCATTGGATCCGGCGCGCCGAGTTAAATCATACATGTTCGACTTGGATGTTTACTACTGCCCGACCAGAAAAAACTATGGTTGAAGTCTAATGTTTACACAGATGTATTCAACCGCTAACGTCATCGCCCAGTTCAGCGTTCCCACTCATTTTGCGAGATGTTCTATCCGGACAACCAACCCGATTCTTACGGGAAAGGTACCGATTAGTGAGAAGCTGAGAAATTAAAATGAAAGAATAAAAAGCTCCAGTTCATTAGGCCTTTACCATTTCCCACAAAACCGGTGTATTCGAGAGAAGAACAGACCCAATAGTGAAGAAAATCAATAGTTTAGTTCTACTGTTATTCGGTAGAAGTAGGCCTTGCATTCTTCTCATTTCATCCATTGGAACGCAACGCGAATAAAGCCACTGAATACATTGAACTATATTGTACTGCAAACGTGCAATTATTCCATCTCATTAATTCAGGAGAAATACTCTGCTGAAAACTAGTATCGTATAGATTATATCTTATGCGTAGGGCAGAAGCTACATATCGCTTGCACCTACCTCACAATAGTCCCCGGTGAATCCTATCGGGCACGTGCAGGTGAAGTCAGCTAGGATGCTGCTACAGGTTCCATTGTTCTGGCAGGGTTGCGACTGACATGGCATGATCTTCTCATCGCAGTGTTTACCCGCGTAGCCCGCCTCACATTCGCAAATAAAATCCCCCGGTACATCGATACATAGCGATGCGCTTTCACAAGGGTTGCTTTCACATTCCTGGATGCCTGTTGCACAGTCTTCACCTATAATATATACAGATGGGGGATGGGCAGTTACCTATACAACCAGCAGGCCAAGCGACTAACTCGAAGCGATTTCATCACTGTTTCAACCAGTACGGTAGTTCAGCCTGTTACAATCTGACTACCTTTTTCAAATCTCATACTATAATGTGCCATGGCTTAGGTTGTCGATTTGGTGGTGTTTCACCTTTGTGATATACACACGAAGACTCGGGAGAAGAATACATCGAATTTAAAACTGTCCCCAGTTCATCAGTTTAGTCATTTGAGATTTGTCCAATGTATCGTGGTACCCATGTTGCGTCACATTCTTGGCGTTGTCGGCCAGATGAGACCACGAGCGTTACACAGAAACACTTTTTTAGCCTGATATAATAATGCGCTCTTTGTCAACGAATCTCTTGATCTCAAATGCTGATAGAACCTACGATTCCAAATGACAATTAGGTATAGCGATATGCGTATATAAGATACTGTCAAATTAGCTCCACGTCCAACCAATCGTGGAAATTCACGTCGATTAACAATTTTTTAACCCAATACTACATCCCTAGGGGGGTTCACACGAGCCTCACTCGGTATCAGTATTGGTTATTTTCCCAAAATTCGAAATTCTTCAAACGATTCTTCCATGAGTATTTGGATCCTCCTGAACCAAATTGCGTCGATATTGGGAGAAAACCACTTCCGAACACGGATCTTATCTCACGATATGCAACAACTACTCTTATGACATCTCATTCGATTGAGATTGCCAGTCGAGTCAACATCAACATAGTTTCTCACTTTGAATTAATTGAATTATTCGGAGGATCAGTCGAAATTAACGGTTGGTATAACCGTAGTGCGTCGCTCAACTATATTGATAAATAATCGTTACGAACGCGAGTTTAGTTTAAACCGACCAAGTCCCGATAGGACATTCGATAAAGAAGTACTGCGCCCTACTGCGTATCTGACGGCGCGAGGAGGTTTGTGCCGTGAAAACCCCTGAGATAGATACTATTCATTTATTTTCGGGAGGGTATTGAAATAGGTAAGATTGTTCTGGATAACTGCATCGCCATTTTTCTTGAGATAGTAAATCATTATTATAGTGTATAGGATACTTGTATTCCTCTCCAAACAATTCAGTCGTTTTTCTAGTGTAAGAAATGTTCCGAAACTCACTATCGTGATTAATGGAATTACCACTACCCACAGATTGACGTCAGAGTCTTTGCTACTGATATCTTTCGATTGACGTTCCATCAATTATTGATAGCAATGTAGGTACGTGAATTTCAGTCATCTCTCACAACATTCATAGCCTAACGGCCGAGGAGCGCGATACCACATGAATGACGATATCAGTTGTTTGTAATTCGGAAACTGTTCGCCTTTATTCCAATAAAAATGTGATGGAAGGAGTCGGAGAATTTAATTTCGGTCGATCACATGAACGAAAGTTTGGACATTTTCGTAATGTTCATGTTGAGATTTGGGCTATGTCACTCACCCGTGAAGTCTGACGTACATACACATGTGAGATTATTCACTCCATCAATACAGGTTCCTCCGTTCTCACATGAAAGGTCGGTGCAATCGTCTATATTTACTTCACAGAACTCGCCCTCGAAACCATCCGCACAGTTACACACTTCGCTATCAATATGCGCCAAGCACGTGGCGTCATTTAGGCAAATGCTCTGCTGGCAAGTCACAGTCACTGTTGGAAAAAATGCACATAGATACTTTCCGTATTCCAACCGGATAGATTATCACAAGTATCGAAGAAGGTGATGATGAGCACAGGGCATTAGACAAGCCGATTACCCATCAGTGAAAAATTATCCGAGCGTCTCCCCCATCAAGAGCATGATCTCAGGCCTGCATGTTAAGTCTTTACCTACCAGGCGGGATTAGCCAGGCGATGCTTACGCACGACAATGGCCAGTATCTCCCTTGAGGGCGCTGCTATGGCCGACTATTCAATGGCGCGTGTCACGCCC
>JAUOBX010168790.1:0-18414 GCA_032360705.1 Eupentacta quinquesemita
TTTTTGCTCGTTTTTCCAGTTACTAATTGTATTCCAACACACGCACCTAACAATGGTATATATATATATATATATATATATTGATCTGTGCAAAGTTAACTAAGGTGTAGGTATGAAAAAACATGGGTCAATATATATTCAGATAATTCGTATCAGAAATTGATGAAACTTCTGTCTGGATGGAGCTGAATTACCGACGATTTTACACATATCTATATAGTTTGTGCTTATATTTATCAATATATTGGAACAACTTTAACTATCATAACGTAATACAATCGTATTGTTGTAATCATATAGATTTGTGCAAGTCCCCTGGATATATAGCTATCATCAAACGATCAACTTTTATTTGGCCATAGTTCATACTCGCTATTTAGGAAAAACTCTTCGTTTGCAATGGCGAATGATCTTCCTTTCAGGTAGTATTATTCTTCACAAAATGAGAAACCGCCACCAACCCCATATAACGGACAAATTGAATTGTTATCTCAACCAACTATGGTTATTGCACAATGAATTCGCAATCAGCGATGCATAATTTGCTGTTATTGTATAGACTACCAATTACAAAACCACCTCAAATATAAATTGGATTTTATCCCACAGGAAATGAACGGAATTAACATATACATATAATTGTATTTCGATTGAGTGATATTTTCCAGTGATCTTCTACATTGTGACTATATATCAATGATACGAATGGTAGGGGTGGAAATGAATCCAACAGCATCATTGTGTATTCGTTGTTTGTTTGTTCAAATGGTCCTTCATTGCAGGAACTCAGGAGCATTTATATTCCATTGTATCCAAGCTGTCGGAATCATTTTCGTGCAAACTACCGCAGTTAGAAGAAGTTAACGACATATGAATGAGCGATGATAGAACTTCTCGGATAGAACTCCAGAAAACAGGAGGACAATTCCACTGTACTGAGCGGGTCTCGAACCAACGTCCCTATGATTCATGCTTCCAAACCTAAGTAATGGAAGGTCAATGTTTACTCACTAAAAAAATAACATCACATGCCCTAGCAAAATGGGAAATAGGGAAAAATTGAGAAAACGAAACGGGGGAACGACCAAAATATCTACTAGAGCTCATTTGCAAACACGGTGAGTTGTTTTCGCGTCCTTTCAACATCTTTGAAATATTCACTTCAACACATATGATTTGGGGTTCAATTGATTTTTCTATCCTATCTGCAGCTATTCCTAGTTGATTGGTGGCACTTGTCATAATTCAGGGTAATATTTCAGCAAGAGGTGTGATAGTCCTAATCGCATCCACTAGCTAGGTCACTCGCTTCGATGAGTCAACAAATCATATATAAATCTATACACGGGTTACGTCAATGACTAACGAATCGATTGGTACTAGTCACAATAAAAAAAAACTCACTGATTCATCACTTACGCGACAATGTTCTGTCACTAGTGACGTATGACATCATGATTCAATGGGATATGACTGTATTATATGTTCCCTTGAGGAATGAACTGATAGGAGGACGTTATAGCTTAACTAGTTTATGCTCATGACAGATGGTCATTGTGGTTTTATTTTACTGAGTACTTCCCACTCACTATAGTACAATGACCCAACAGTGTCAGTGTGTGACCACATGCTGACATGGTTAATTTGTTTTCTGATGATAAGCTTCGCTTTAACGTCGTGCGCAGCATTGTTTGAGAGCAAAGTGGCGTGATGATCTGACCCAAAGTCGTCCTCCGTGCGTACGACGATGGGGGCTTCGTTTGATCGACAAATTTTCATCTGGTATGGAAAACTGCGAATGTACTATTCTCATTTCCATTCATAAAAGTCGTGTTTCTACCAATGTCGCTGTAGCGTGACCTCAATGTGAAGGAGGGGGTCATCACACGCAGAAAGCAACATATAAGTAATATTTTCCCCCACTGTAAGCAATTGAGATGAAACACTTGTTCAAGGGTGCGACGCAGACTCGAACCGATAATCTCTGGTGTACTAACTCATCGCTCTAGCTAATTATGCTACCACGCTCCACGTTTGCAATGGAGAATCCTTCAAATGCATCATACGTGTTCGTTAATGATGCAATTAAAATGCTGTGACTGTGAAGGAAAAACTGTTTTGTGAACACAGATCCGAAATACCGGTATCTGAGGGGGTTTCCAGTTGCGGAATACATTATGACATATGTTGGAAAATATGAACAGGGTCCCGAAGTGATAGCCTACTAATGAAATTTGTTCTCATAATATCACATTCCCCGAGAGCCTCCAAATACTTTATTTATCGTGGTAATTTTGTTTGTTGACAGGTTGTGGCTCCATTGATGTGGAGCACGACTGCGCGGCAACAGCTGTCCCCGCAAATCGTATGCAGTTTGTTTTATTGCATAGTCCCAGCTGTCAGCTATTTTGGGCGATACCTTTCAGACATAGAGTATGGATGGAATCAAATAGATCAGTGTACTTCATGAAATGCAGTTGATCACTCTCTGTTGAATGATTAGAGAGGTGACGATGTCCGTGATAGTAATTCACGTTAAATTGAATAACGTAGGTTTAAAGAAGAAGTATAACTGAATAAACCACAGTCACTGCCAAGGTCCATAGACTAGAGCTATACTCATCATAAAGAACATTCATCCTAATTAACCATGCCTAATCTATGTGACACGTAGAAACATATTACAATATCAGTGCCAGACCGTTGATACAAAGTGAAGCTAGGGACTACTCCCCTTGGCACCTCGTGAATAGGAATGGATGTTGCGATTGGCGACAAATGGGCAAACTAACTCCACAATAAATGTTCTGATTAGATCACTATCGACATGTATTAACATTTGAAACGCTTCAAATGTTCAGGATCCACATGATGAACGAGTACCCGTAGGGAATATATATAAGTAGGACTACAACTTCTCTGCTATTTGTCTCTTCATCGTGATTGTCCGTAGGCTACTGACATTTACATCACGACGAATTATAATCATATGTATTTCCCCTTGAAAAAGTCACATTTATACTGAAACGACGATGTGAAATTTCAAGTGAAACTTTTCGTTTCAAGAATACCTGTGCCAACGACCCGGTGGGGTTTTCCAATAGCCATAATTGTTACAATTTGCCTTGCAAACACTATACAAGTGAAAATTCCCAACAGAAAACATTGTGACAGAGTAGTTATAAAACCGTGTATATTTATTACGTTCATCATGGACTATGTGTGCTCAATTATCACACGTACAAAGCCAAACTAGCCCGGACGAATAAAGCACGTTTTTTTACTAAATTTGTTAACGGACGAAAAACTGACGCCATTACGTTGCAGTGAAAGAGTTCAGGAGAAAATGTGACCAATCAACCGAATCCCACGGAATACACCCAATTTATAGGTGCTCCATTTGTACATTACGAGCCCCACGAGGATGGAGGTGAAATTATTGTTGCAACGCTAAACTTAGCCATGACCAGCTCATCGCATTGCTGCTCATTTTTTCATTTAATGATATTGCTCCATCGTCAATGCGTTCGATCGCCATCTGCTATTTCCAGCAATTTAGCCATCATGCTCACCGTAACCTCCACAACGATTTCATCTGTTAGGCGATAGCATGGTTCATGGCTGGAACGTGCATATTTGATGCAACCATGCATGAATGTAGTATAACTAGAGGCATAACAAGCGGGTTCATATGTATACAGAACATTTCCAGCACATTATTGTATAATTCGAAGAAATGTCAACAATAGAAACGATAATGCGACTGGTTCTCAGCCTGACCTTCAATATATTAATGCACTGGCGGGTTCATATGTATACAGAACATTTCCTGGGGCCAGAGAGACAAAGGTACATTATTGTATAATTCGAAGAAATGTCAACAGTAGAAACGATAATGCGACTGGTTCTCAGCCTGACCTTCAATATATTAATGCACTGTCTCATTAGTTATCCTTATACTCAATAATTGGAGTACAGGGAGGCACTGATCTGCAACAACCCGCCACGCCCAATCTAATCCAGGCCACGGGATCGTCTCGACCTCGGGCAACGCTCCACCCCTGATTCCTGCGTTAACCATACGCTACTTATCGCCCATATTTCATTGCCCATTCCAATGGGTCTCGTGCGGACAGATCATGATGGACATGAACGAATGGAGAGGCATATGCCCAGAAAGGCGGGATCAACGACCAAGAAGCATGACAACCATTGCTGAGTTTTATCAATTATACGATTGTTCTGGTATTCAGGGATTCCATATAGTTATTTTCATATGGACATTTAGCACATGGTAGGGTTCGTTCAGCAGCTGAATTCGAAAACGACGTGAGTATATCATACTCGAAATATGGTGTGCGTGTGATTGTGAGACTATTATTATCTCGCTAACCTATCCAGTGAGAGTATTTAATTGCAATAATTCGAATGAAGTACACTGACTTCAAACACATGCTATTCGCCAGGGAAGTATCTCTGTAAATAACTATTTCCGCAAGGTGACCGATATGACTCTAAAATACCATACCCGCATTCTGCTTGAATCAACAACTGCTGCGAAGCATCCATACGTTCCATCAGGGGACCACAAACTGTCAATGTAGAATGTTGAGCACATGCTGACGCTGTCAGCTTCAGAGGATACTACTGTATCAATACAATACAATATATAATAGGAAATATATATATGTAAAATGTGTGTTGCTCACATAATGGATGCAAAACCCACTCAGAAACGCGTCATATCTATCAACGACGTCAAGGCTCGACCTCTTGCCTAATTTACTAAGAATACACCTAAAATATTGTTTTTATGACAGCTTCAGCTACATTCAATTCAGAACATATTCGTCACTCTCGCAAATGATATTTTACCCAGGGAGCCAAGAGGCTTAGTAAATCCATGACTGCATTGAGTTCTGATGGCCAGAACAATAGGGATCATGTATTTCATTCCATGGGAAACCCACACCACAACAGGGTTCTTGTAAATGCCTAGAGCCCAAGCAGTATAACCTCGGACCTGACCACAGAACAATGTGGATCCTAGAGATGACACATGCCAAGTATGACATTATCCCATCTGAGTGGGGTAGAGTAATTAGTTTTATTTACGCCTATGTAGCTAAATGTAGTATTTTGTATATCATTCAATATTATATTGTTGTTAGGCGGTTCTTACCTCGTGTCTATATATATATATAGACATATATATATAGAAAAAGTTATCTGCATTGGGGAGTGTGAATTATCACTTTCAGCGAGGATGACTTCGACGCTTCCTCTGGACAGATCACAGGTTTTCGCGAAACTCGGGTCTGCCCTCTTACCTTTTTAGGTATGACAACGTCTCATTTAGATACTTCATAAAAGCAGTGAAACGTGTATTGATTGTGCGAGAAACTTAGGAGAGCGACAGCTGATCGTGACGTCACCCTTCGGTATGAGTCAAATCATGGTAGTCATTATGAAATACTGTTCAGCGTAGCTGACGATAGAATTGCTGATACGTTCATCGGTATCACAAATATATATCGTATTCGTTGCTTGTTCAAAAATACACATAATTCATTATTTATTATCGCTTGTGTTTACAATCTGGGAAACACAAACATTGATTCGGATGCATGGTTTGCCACAGGCGTTCTTCACAATACAGAAGGATTAACTTGACCAAACCTAACATATTATTAACACATTGTCAAAACGCGATATGCCAGTTTAGGCCCGAAAACTGCATACTCAATCATCTCCCAAATATAGAGATCATATTTCCATAACGCCTTCGTATCCATGCCATGGACATTTATTCATGGTAGCGATCGGATAAGCTGCGCCATGGGCGCCTTGGTATAACGGTTACAATTGCTATTACCCAGTCATGAATTGCTTGTTTATACAGGATTTTATTCGAACTCGTTATCGGCCGGAAATATCCCTGTGGCCTGCATGGCCTGTGTGACATATGTTATCACGTATTATTGACAGTACGTTCATTTTGTTACTGATCTCTAGTTTATCATAACCCTGTCAGGAATAATCAGTTTCAATGTTATTTCGTGACAGTGCAGTGCATCCATAGCATGAATACAAATGAATTGTGGAAATATGATCTCTATATTTTGGATGTGTTGATCAACTAAGCAACAACAAATTGCAGCATATGGTAATCATAATAAGGATAGCACGTGATAAGTGAATGAAAATAGGTAGGGAGCTACAATAGTCGCCGAACTACAAATAGATGGAACACCCGCATTTCGCTGCTGGCGTGCATTCCAAACAGTGACAGTTGATTAGAAAGAGATTTTAGGCATAAGCATCCTCTACATTTGCACGAATTTGGGTTCCAGTAGTGAACAAGTTCTCGCACTGTGGCGTACCAGTGCGTGCCAGCTTGAGAAACCGACAGGTCACGCACGCACTGGCACGCCACATTACGAGGACTTGTTCACTACTCATTCAATCACGACTCATGCTTGCTGCTAGGTCTAGTTAGGGCACTATGGGCGTCAATGAGTGAACTATGCATAAGCTAGTCGTGAACTAGTCGTGTCAGTGCGTGCAATGGTGAATGGGCACGCAATGGCACAACTATAATAGTAGGATATACCCATTGATTGGGGGGTCTGGTAATAGATACTCTGAGTTTATCAGTGGTCAATGCAGTTAAGGAATCGCTGACCATTTCGGCTTTATGATTATGAGTGTAGTAGTACATTAATCATGAACGAAAAGGCTGAACAAGTGTTGCCAGCAAAACAGTACTGCCTTGATGCCATTTCCAATTCCATAACTTATTTATATGCTAATTGTCAATATATACTGGGAATTAGTTTGATAGCTACTAAATTCTGTGGGATATTGAATTTTAAACAAACGGATACAATTTCAATTCCGCATGAAAAATGGTTCTGTAATTGTAATGTGATTGTTTAGTGACTGAATATGTTTGTTAATGATTTCATTTTCCGATATATATATATCGAAATAATACCTCAAATAATATACTGGATAGACTCGGGAAACTGCACCTGTAAGAATTGCGAATGATAATTATCCCTGAATTCGAACCAATTGTTTGTTCTTGGCGGGATATATGTGTGACCTTGCACACATATTACATATATAAATATTACATATATATATATATATATATATATATCACATTAGTGAAAGGTCGTTTGACATTATCAGTTATGACTTTGTTAGGAACTAAACATATATAAAAAATAGTACTTGTTTCCACACTTGAATTCAAATGAAATAAAACATATTGGACAGGGCATTTTATTGTATTCTTGTCACATATGTTCAGGTTTGCTGACATCAGTCGTTGCTGACAGAACATGTCTCTCCAATTTGTCTGAGTGTCGCTCCGTTTCCTCAAGGCAAAATGGTTAGAGATACAATGACAAATTGTAGAGTGGCATAACTGCTAGAATCGCGAATGGCATGATCGTCAGTAGTGATCATATAACTGTCTATTTAGTAGACATAAACAACCCAACCTATATGATCCGTGACGTTTTCGGGTACACCAGCTCAGAAAAAAAATCGAATAGTGATACAGAAATCAGTAGTTTCGCTTATATTCAGAGCGTCAGCGGCAGTTAGATTTACGTTTATCATATAAGAAATGTTAGTTAATAAATAGAATCCCGCGGAACATCTATATTCCGAAAGAACTGGTTGATTAGTTATAACATATACTAACATCGAAAGGAAAACCACCAGGATAACTCTTAGTGTCTGGGTATGATCGATCACCGGCAAGTTTTAATTGTGGTGGCGCATTTGGGTTTGTTTGTGATCAGTTTGTGATCCACCTGTTGCCAGCTCAGTTCCACGGTGTATACAGTATCTACAATCCTCGGCCGACATGATGGGACACTACAGCCCCGTGGCACAACCGTAGTGCGGAAATTGCAGAACTGAAACCCCCACACCTCCGTCAAATGCTGCGCCCGGCGAACGCGTTGACAAATACCAACTTATATGAATGGGGGAGCGGGGGTTTCCCATGTATTTTGTCGAGGATCGAATATATGTACCCCCCCCTGGTTGGCTCCATCTCATCTGACATACCTAAAAACCAATATCTTGAAAGGTATTTTACGGCAGTACTTACTGCAACTCACTTTATTCGTTGGACAACGGTTGAGGTATAGGCTGTTTCAGGTTTGGTTTCCTGTTATTCAATCAAGGTACCTTTCACCCATTTGTCTCAAGATTAGGACGTTCGGTTTTTCGGCATGTACGAGTATCAACAACCGTGTGAAATAATCGAGGGACAGGTCTACGTAGCAAATAACAATTGGGGAATTGTATACATGTGTAGAACTCATAGTATGCAATCAATAGTAACGTAGAATTGCTTATTCATTCAATTGTACTAGATGTCAATTCAATTTCGAATTCGCGATATTGTATTAGACATTTAGTGTTCGTAATGATATATTGTAGAACACAACCATCTCAATTGTAATTCATTCCTAATCACTCACCACACATAGTCCGTCTTACACCGCGTATATATTAGTTGATTAGGCGTTAACCAGACCGGAGGTCAAATCTATGTCAGGTCATATCAAAGACTGTGGCAGCGCAAAACGAGAAGTGGACACCACATTCTAAAGTTGCCATCTGTATTCCATCTGTGTGTAAATCACATCCTGGTACCGTCAGTGTGCAGTATTCACAGCTGACCACAGTGCTAGATCCTCAGCCGATCAGGTAACCATTAACAACAACGATATGGATTACAGTAATATACACAATGATAAAAACAAATTGGTGAAAACGTGTTGAAAAGTGTAAACGACTTCTTACCTCGATAAAATGCAAGTATTTCATCATGTTTGCCTTCATTCGTTTTGTGGAGAGCTAAATCAAGCAACTTACTCGGATCTTAATTGGTTGATAAGCTATATATAGAACACGAACCAAGGTGATGTAACGTAACCAATAATCATGATATTGAAGATCGTCTAGATGCGACATATTTGAATGTAAAGGTGTGAATCTGGTGGTATCACCGGCTGTGCACGTGGTTCGTTAGACACCATTCATTTCGTGCCGAAAACATCAAAGATGCTGCTCAACCAGTCAACGGTGAATGAAACGTGTGCATGCACCTAACGTTCTGTTCGCAAAACATCGTTTGACTCAATGTAGCAAATGACGACTGTGGTGACTATATAATCGACAACATAGTCACAAGTGAGAAAAAAAACTGAATGTTGGTTTTTAGTTCAAGGCTACAATGACGTGATGATGACGTGGTATACTGTGTTCAGTTGATGTTTTTCATTTTGCTTAGTATTTACATTGTTTTGCATTTCCAGGGTTGTTGACGATTAGAGGAACTTCATGTATCACAGATAGAGCGTATCGATCCGGGGCTGTCTTTTGTATCGTTAACTTTCGTTATCCCGAGTCGAAGCTATTCCGGCATTGCTTGATCCAGTGTGGTACAATATATATAATATATATTACTGAACTTTAAATACATATTGTGAAGCTGACGTATCCGTTATCAATTTATAATTCTGTTGAGTCAGATAGAAACACAAACACAGGCATACACAATGACACCCACGTCTGTCACGTACCCATGTACGTATGAAACCGACTTGATTTGTCCTATTCTCGCGTCTTATTCATATTATTTTTAGTAGCTATTGGACAATACTTACAGTCTATATATCATTTGCATTCGTACATATGGAATACCAGCTTAAAACTGAAACTATACAGAGCGGGTAACTAATAAGCGAACACTGTGTGTCAAGGGCACACCTACTGGGCAAGAATGAATCGTCGACGAATTAACAATTACAAGCAGTAGAACCACTAGACAAGGGAAGGTCATCTATACTGTGATAACAATTGGCTGGTGTTTGATTAGTACCGTTTAAACGAAAGATCGGAGACAGGAGAGGCTAGGGATTATCCATTTCATATGAGTTACAATCCCAGGGTACTCATAGACATCTGGGTGGAGTCGATCAATTGAGATGTGGTACATTACCTAAGAATTACCGTGGAATGGAACACAGCCTGATGATTAAAAGCTTGATGCCTTGAATGACTAGTCTACCGCGGTATCCTCAACACGTTAACATCGTGATAATTTGTCTAGTTGCTATTTTACGTTGGTGTATACAGCACTGGTACATATCAGTAGCAATAGAGGCTGCCAATGTTATTATTCATTTGCAGCATCCTACAATATCTTTGCTGACCGCGAAGGCTAATTTCATTAAAGCAAATTTGCCTCTCAGAGAAGAACCGTGAATTACATTGCTATATACATGTGATATCATTGTCTGTCTTTGAGTTCTTTAGTTTGGCTCGCTTCTTCTTTCAGGCAAGGGTATTGATATATATTGGAACAAGACAATTGCTTCGGCTAGTTCATTTATACGTGACGTACGTGTTTTCGAATGCCCAACAGTTTGAACTGTGACTTGTGCGGCCATCGGTCAGTCAGTGATAGCACATATTTAATGTTATGCGCCATTCAAAAGCCTTCAACTGAAAGATCAGTCACGTTCGAAATCGTTTTATTTCATTATCGCATTATTTATAGGTTCCGGTACATGTGAATATGCTAAGCAGTATCGATGTTGAATGACCTGTACTCGGATACTTGAGATACGGGCGATATGAAATATCATATTTTCATTTTGGAAGAGAGTTGCTGTGTCTGACGTCTCTATGAAATCCGTTTTTTATGTTTATGTATGCAACGACATATGAAACGGCAGAAATTGTTGTGCCTGTGCTGTGCAGTGATAATTCACGGTATTTCAAAATGGTGAGAAAATTCGATCATTATTTTCCTCCGGAATACAAAATCACATTTGGTGGCCGAAGCCAGTGGAAAGCATGTGGGAATATGTAGAAATCCCTATTGAAAATAATCAACTTTCGTCCATATTTTAAGCTGGACAAAAAGGTTACCCTACATGTCGAGACCCGAATCCGTCTCTTCATGGTTTTCACATAGAATGTATTACCATGCTTAACACGGATTTGGCCTGAAACACTCGGGCGTATCATCTTATTATTCCTTTTGATGTATATCGTGTGAAAAAACGGCTGACAATCTCGGGGGAATCACATATTTGGCAATAGATCATATTCATATCATACTAGAATAAACAACGATTCTAAAAATACCCAATTAGTGTGTCTTGAGGTACTAAGCCAATAAAAACAATGTTACACATTTTTGGAATCATAGCGTCTCTATTCTACCTTGCTTCGTTTTCCAAATTTAATGACTATATATCAGATATCAAGATGGCCTAATGTAAAATCAGATATAGCCTCTCTGTATTTTGTTTTATCTAATGGGGTTCACCGAGTAATAAAGTCGATAGCAAAAAGTTATCATTATCTACTAAGTATCGTGGCGGTATGATGCCTTCTTAGAACTAATCGTAACTCTCGTACTCTCGAACAATTGGTATTCGTATTGTACGGATAAGTATACTTCTAGCGCTCATGTCTCTATTATATGGTTAGTTTCATGGAATTTTCTCTCAGCTTTTAGGCTAGTGCACATGCATTGCTAGCAATCAATTCGTAACTGTTAATTCGAAAAATTATCATATTGAAATGACATTACTCTCAGCGGTGATATATATCTATATATTTATATATATATATGATAAGTAGTGTGTTCCACGTATATTCCTGGTATAAATAACATTCAAATGGCAAGTGAAGAAATAATCAACTCTTGATGATCGGGGGAAGTTTCAGGAGTATTTACTTACAACAAATACTAGTACTCTTGAAACTTCCAACGATCATCAAGAGTTGATTATTTCTTCACTTGCCATTTGAATGTTATATATATATATATATTAAATGTAGTTGTGCCAGATCAATATACTTCACCTGGGTAAGATTTGGTAGTTATCACATATCGATATGAATGGACAAATATCAGATGGGCGGACCCTTGCATCACTTCCTTGAAAGACACCCAGGGTTAAGAGAGTTCAAGATTGAACTATCCACCTGGACAGCCTCCTCGGTTATCATACCCTTTCTTGGTTGCCTTATAAGAGCAGACACTACTGTATGCGGCACATGGTCGATACGAGGGCTATACATCTGCATATCATACATGAGCGGAGTGGACGAGAAGTATCAGTGGCATTTGACATACAAGTCTACCAGCCTGTACCATGTTTGATTCCCACATTCACCATAGGAGGTTTGTCTCCAGTTGTGGCTGTACTTGCGTCGGCGACTGGCAGGGTCGTGATGTTCACGTAACTACGAAACTGAATGTAAAATTCGTAATTTTTGTACAGAGAAGAAATCTGTAAGAGAGGGATGATCATTGCAGGTAATAGACCTGCAATGATCAGTAGGAGAGGATCTTACCAACCGAAATTACGAGTCGAAAACCAACAGCAACAGATTTATTGAATATCAACAATTCTATAGACAGGAATAGCAGATGGAAACATTGCAACATTTAGTACTCAACTATGAACACTCTTGTGAACAACTGTTCAGCACACATTCACATAATTGTATATATCGGATTAGCTCAGTCGGCAAAGCGTTGGGCTGGTAATCAGAAGGTCACTGAAGGCTGCTGGTTCGAGTCCCGGTCGGCGGGCTTTTCCGGTGCCTCGTCCAACCCAGGCGTTGTGGGAACCTTGTGAGGTGATTTGTAAATAGTAGTGTGCGCTGCATGTGGCTGCCACTATTGGGAAGTCCTCCGGGGGACACGATTGAGTGACACACTGTTCCAGTGCGTTCGGCAAGAACAGAAAGAGTTGTGCACTATATAGTGCGGGTTTGACAAGTCACTAATGATCAAGTGTAATATCCTATGAAGCGCTTTGAGCGCGTCATCGACATGGAAAAGCGCTATATAAGAACGAAATATTATTATTATTATAAGGGGATTACCCATGACATATTCCTACGATTGAGACTCGTTTGAATGAGCAGATGAGTCAAACAATTGATTTCGACTCATCTATAAGAGTATGGTTGAGTCATATTCAGTTGATGAAGTGGAGAGCGCATAGCCACGATCGAGACTCGTTTTGATAAGCCGATGAGTCAAACAAGTAATTTTGACCCATCTAATAGTATCGGTGAGTCGTATTCAGTTGATGAACTGGAGAGCGAATTGAGTCATCTAATGGTTGACTCATATTACTCATTTAGTGCGTGTCGATGAGTCAAATTGTATCAGACTCATTCAACTGAGTCGTTTGACTCATTTTTCATTATGTGTGATGGGTTTGAACTCTAATATCCGTAGCTCTCAGACTGGGCTAATCCGCCTGTCACTGACTGTAGGTAGAGGAGAGGAGATGATTAGGGAGCTATCCGGGAACTCAATGGGACGATAGTACCGGAGTGCACACAAGTTAGCTCCAGCTATCGTTACAGCCATAGCACATAGTAACCACTGCATAGAATATATCATTCATACGAGGGTTGTCTGCTAGCATAATAGTGTTACCAAAGCAGTAATATGCAGAATACACCAGTTATAATGCAACTTCTATACGAAGTGGTACCACATAGATAAAAAGCAAAGAGGTTCCATACCTGTAGAACTCCAAACCAACATGAATCTTTCTTTCCACTTATTCGTTACGTATTTTGAGGCATTTTAGGATGTCATTTCAAGCCAATAATTATTCCATTGACTTAATTATCGCTATTTTGTAATTCATTACCTGAAAAGGAGATACGAGACTCCTGAAAAACGTCAATTCGAGTGTATTTTCGTTCGTACTTGACCTTTTCAATTGGTTCAATAACTATACATTATATTATTTACTGGGATCCTTTGACGAATGGGTGTTCTTTCCTTTTATTGCACCCTAGCGTATGTCAACTTCTTTCCATCGAGCGTGAATTCTAAACAGTAGAAAAAGCATGAAAGGCAGCTATATTCTCGATTAAGATATATTACTAACGATGTTAGCCCGAGAGCTAAACAGAACGAGTGACACTTGGAATAAATTACCGTTAGAATTACAGCTAATGATACGCAGTTCAACCAGTCAACCTTTAGGGAAGGAGAGAACGGAATGATGTGGAAGTCGAATGTCCTCGAGATAGCCAGTCAATTATCAGACGACCTGAATTGCAAACGAGGCTGAATGAATAACCGTGTTAGGTTGGGAGAATCATATCTGCTGACGAATTGAATCGCTACACAAGTATCGTACTACAAATTGCCACCCGATATAAGCCAGCACGGTGGTATTATATAAGGTATATGCTAATGATCAATATCAAAGGCCACACGGGAAACTGCACAGCACCTACAGTGTAAACAGTTATATACGGATATCTTTCATTTTGGGGCAGCTATAGGCAATTTTCGAGACTCACCTAGGGACAATCTGAAATAATCTCGCTACAAAACATCACTTGTACAAAACAAACGAGCAAACTAGTCATTCCCGCCCCCCTCCCTAGTGGTCTAGATGATCAGGAGCTGGGAAGAATAATGGAACACTCTTGTGGCCACGCCAACGGATTGGTGACGACCATTGGATAACCTAACTCATCTCGATATACGGCATGCAGCCTTGAATGAGACTATAAAAAGTATATCACTTTTGCTTCAACACAAGAAAGAGATTTACTGACACGAGAATGTTCAAGACACTCATCGACGTCTTTTAATAATCAAATATATTTCCCTCCTTAACATACCATGACTAGAATACTTGTTGCCAACTGATTGATGAGGCCATTCAAGAGGTTTTTTTAGAAAAAAATCCGTCACCGCTTTTCATGGATACCGGCAAGAGAACATAGTTCAAATCATTCGAATACGATCCATAACCAGTGATACCACATCAGTCAATCAATAAAATCCAGTAAGTCGGATGAGCTCAGTCGGTAGAGCCCAGCCGGCTGGCTTTTCCGGTGCTTCCACCCAGGCCTTTTCTGGAAACCTTGTGATGTGACTTGTAAATAGTTGCGTGCGCCATAAGTGGCGCCCCTATTGGGATGTCCCCCGGGGACACGATGAGGTGATACACAGTGTCTGTGCGCCAGGAAAGAACAGAAAGATATGCGCACCCTATAAAGTGAGGGTTTGACAAGTCACTAATGATCAAGGGTAATATATGTGAAGCGGTGATATCTTTGAGCATGTCATCGACGTAAAAAGCGCTATTTAAGAACGAGATATTATTATTATTAGGATCCTCAAATTTGAACGAATTCTGCGAACATTCTCAACAAAAACATGAACTCTGGCCTGGCAGCATATAGGGTACCGGTACCTTCCACTAACAAAATCAGTCTATTAGCCAGGTCCCGATTATGTATATGATATATGCTAAATATTTCGTGTCAAAGGTCCCACGGGAACACACGTACACACGGACTGCACGAACAGTGTATATGATTGGCCTATTGTTCTTCAAGAAACATGACATGACATTCTTTCGACCCCCCCCCCCAAGATTCATAATTTCATTATTGAAGAAATCTCCCCTCCCCATTCCAGGACAATTACATAGTCGAAAATTTAGTGGATTTATGTAATTCCTAACGAATTGTGACAGTTAAAAAATACCCTGTAGCCATGGTGTAAAATTTAATCTGTTCACGAAGGCATAGCCATTGTGAGCATTTGCATCGGTAACTGCACTAATTCCACACATATCCTAGTTCTCATCATTGCATTGGCTCACATGAAAACATTAGCTCCCATCTCGACCAGAGGGTGTCACCATGATCGTTCACACGCACTGATATGTGTTTATCGTGACTCCTTATTACTCTGTTTCCAAAAATGTTCCATTAGACGCTCCTCCGATTACAATGCTCGGGTGATGAACGGAAACGAAACTCTGAGGTCTATCGCCTGACAGCTACTAGATAGTCATTTCAAACGGCTTCCTCTCCAATGTGAAAGTCATGGTCAAAAACTAAAATCGGGGTCCGACGATACTGTTGTTTGATGGAGAAATAAAACACGTTCAGAGGGATTATCTGGATGGGTGAGCACTTTACTGTGACAATAACGGTGCAGGTTCAAGTACTGTTTCTGTATAAACGAACATTTTCAGTGCGATGGTTCAGATATAGTTCATGAGTTAAAACTTTTCATGGCACAGTCGAGTTGAATAAAGCAGAATGAATTTTTCTGGATTAACACATTTCCGTGTTCCATTTCGAGGCATGTGTGAAATTCAAACGCATTTCCAACTTGAGGGCAAGGAATGTAGAGGAAACTGTTCAATTACGGAGCACTGTTTTTGCAGTGTAACAGCAAAATACTGGTTTCATATTCGACACCAGTTTAACCCACGTACCGGTACATGATTCGAGATTGATACCGGTCCATGGCTATACGTTCTGCATGCTGACGTTATTTGAAGGTTTGCCTTTGTGTGGCCCTGCATGGTCATTACATTACGCTAAAATACAGAATACTGGTTCATTACTAGTCATGCTATCCACATAACAAATAAGAAATTAATCCTGCTTGCATTCGATGGATACGGTGCCGTGCTAACAAGGAGTATCTCTCCCCCCCCCCCCCTCCCCTTCTATCTCTCTCTCTCTCTCTCTCTCTCACACACACACACACGCGCGCACACGCAGACACATACATAAATATAATAATAATAATAGTGGCATTTATAAGGCGCGAAGAGGTATGGTACTGGTGCGCCCTTTTTAGTTGGGTCACCGCCGGCGCGCTGTTTAGCTGTAGTGACTCACAAGCGCTCTGACCTTACACGTCGGGGTTTACCCGCCCGCACACGGTTGATTATGTTCATTTTAACAAGGAGGGGACATTGCATAAAACCATCGCCCCAGTACATTACAGTTTTTATCGAGTATTTCTGTGTTCATGTTACGCGTCCCAGACGTCTGTCTGATATTATATCCCGCTTCATCTTTTCTATTGCCTTCAAACATTTCTTGGGGGATCGTCTCAAATCCCAGTCGGATATTGGAGGCTGCTGTTTGCATGAAATCACCGCAAAATGTATTCCAATGTGTATCGGAACTGATTGTGCATTAACACAAATTTTGTATAATTGTAATAGTTGAAAATTTTGTAATCGAGTATTTTCTCGTCCTGCATGGTCAATATATTTATTTAGGAGGCAAAATGGTCTCGCTTCACCCACATGAATAATAGACTGGTGATAGACTAGTGACGATATAACTGATTCGAAACCGGTCAATATACATCGCTGCTAGTGGGTAGGAGGTCACGTGAACAAACTGACGACTCAGATTCCGTGACGTCATCAATCAATATTTTGAGACGAAACACCGTCTTTAAGTCTGTTATGATGACGTCACGATGAGAACCAATGATGAAGGTCACAATTGAGTTTACGGAGTGATGTCTGCTTTATTTTTTCTCCATGAGCGAAAACTGCAAGTTATAACCTCCGTTTGAAGGCAATAGTTACTTGCAACTATATCTTCTTAAAACTTATGTGAATGTTCATTCATATCAATTTCACCTTTTGCATGTGCCGTAGTTTAAACATTCACAATTTCACTGACATTGACTCCGCATTGAGCAGGTCTTGTTCTTCCCCGTGTGATGTCACAGAACATTAGGTACGGTAATAATGAATCTAACTCCGCCGTCCCATCGTCCCATTGAATGAAGCCATTAGAGAATTCCGTGCCATGGGGACCGGACAAATCACTTTGCCGATTTGGGCATCGATTTGCCGATTTTCTGACGTCACAAAAAAAAAGTATTTTCGACTGATATACAGATCCGATTGGACTGTTTCACAATTCTTTTTGATGTCAATTGATTCATGGAATTCAATTCTAGCAAAAAAACAATCGGAGAATAGAACAGGTAAATGTTAAAAACGTATCCATCCACAACCCGGATAGAACTGAGGTGACCACAGGAATGTGACACACGGTCGTAAAATCTTACACCCAAGGACAGGCAAGCTTGCCCCGCCTCCATGGCACACAATTCTGTCATGCACAGTTCGGGGGTTGGATTCTCCTAAGATACTAGGTAATAATATATAAGTAATAATATCTACTTTCTTATATAACGCTTTCCCATGTCAGAGACATGCTCAAAGCGCTTTACAGATATTACCATGATCATAGGAAATGGTACGTGTATGTGGCAGCAGCTAACTCAGCGCCGATTGTACTCAACTCCCTCACATGTTTCCAATAACGCCTGGGTGGGACGAGGCAATGGAGGTAAAGCATCTTGCCCAAGGACGGACCGGCCGTGATTTGAACTCGCAACCACCAGATCACGAGTCCAATGCTCTACCAACCGAGCTAATCCGATCTCCAGGAGGGGTCATGATCCTCTCAGTCTTGTCCGGCCCTTTCTAGGCCTTCAAAACATTATCGTCTACCGAGTTGGGAACATTTGAG
>JAUOBX010168902.1:0-12181 GCA_032360705.1 Eupentacta quinquesemita
CGATACATGTAACGTATCTCACGTCTCGAGTGGCCTAAGGAAAGTAGGTTTTCCAACTCTTGAATATCATGCTGTTCTACAGTCTGGTTTTTTTTATATGTTGACAGGAGGTGCACTGATAACTTCATCCGGTGAATGATTACATAATTTTCGAACTCGCTAGGAAATGCATGCTTCCCAGCATCCAGCTTCCCAACATCCAGCCTCACCTACCAGCAGCTTGATGTCTTCTTTCTAGTATGGCTTTTGAGTGACATTTGACCTCGAATTCACCGTTTCCCGTGTTTTCAGCGAATCGCGTTTTCATGGTCATTTCAGGACTCCATGGTATCATCTGATCGAACATATGGATGGGTTACCCCGTGTGACCATCGCCCGCGAAGTTATCGGTGGTCAACATATTCTTCTGGAGACTAAGTACGGTACAGTTGGGATCACCGTGTAGATGTGTGATAGTGTTTTTTCGATGTGTCAAAATACATCTGACTATAAGATTGAAAGATCAGAGGGCGAATCCTAACAGCTGTGCTAATATGTTGACATATGGGGGGAACGAAAAAATGATTGCTAATTCGGGTATATATGATAAAACTGTTTCTGTGTGTCTCTCACTAGTCGATTGGAATCCCGGTACTTAGGGATCATAGAGATCGAGACCCTTTTAGCGACACTATCGGTGCGAAGACTGAGGAATAAGACTAGGACTATTGGAGAAAAATACGCTTCACCCATATAAAATACAATGATAGATGACCGCAATACTGACTGATGTGAGCTAAAATAGGACATCCAACCGACAGGCTACAAAGTCAACTACACTCTGACATCATTGACTCCAAGGAATCACGACACAGTTATGTGTCTTTTTCAGTGTTCTGACTGAGCTAGATAAATACAGTGGAACAAGTGTGATAACACACAGTATTCTGTCGCTTATAGGTAGACACGTCGTATCCGCGTTAACTGATGGTATAAACAAGGGATTATAGGGTAAAGGCCCGGTCAGACTGTAACGATTTTTTTATCAGATTGCTACACGATTTCTTGAATTTAGGCCGATTATCAAGGAATGCGGTAATGAGGGTCATACAGGCTGATACAACACCTACATACCTTTCCTTAGCCTGAATGTCCTTCGCCAGCTCCATTCTAATGTGACGTCATATTGAAAAACGAAAAAAATCGGACGATAAATCGGATAGCTCTCCGATAAATAGAAGCCGAGTGGATATCTCGAGTTGGGAATGGGCGATTCCACATCGAATTGTTCACACACATAGTGAATGTGGTCCTTTATCATTGTCGATGTGTATATCCGCCATAATGAAAAGAGACTGGCATTCGTAATCCAAAAATAGGAACAAATCGGATCGGTGCACTATACGATATCGTTGCAGTGTGACCGGGGCTTTACCCTCGCAGACAATAGCTCTTGAAAGTGAAAACTAATGGTACTTGGTGAAGGGAAACAACTCATATTTGCAAAGGTTGTACAGTAGGCCTGAAGCGATGACTGTAACTACTTTCATTCCAAGTGAATGCTGAGATGATTTCTGTACCACTGAGCCACAGTCACATCATTCTCTCTGATCAGAAATGGAATCCGTGTTGGGTCCGAGACAGTCCTGGATAATCCGGCCCGATACGGTGTAGACGTGTAGTCCTGGATGATCCGGCGTTATCCGGGACATCGCCCCGGAGATTTCAAACTGTTTAAACTCGTCTGGCGGGAGCTCCGGGTCTGTACGGGGAGTTTTCTCCATGGGGAGTGGTCCTGGAGGGTTCTGGCGCCCCCGTGGTAGGTTCGGGACGTATGGACGTCTGATTTGGACGGATATGATTAGGATTCTCTCAACACATGATTATGAATACATTAGGCTTGATCTTTGTACTGTCCTTTAGCTAGATGACATTGGTAACAACCTCTTACTGTAACAGCGACATTGCTCTCACTAGAAATGGGTTCATTACCAGGTAGATGATAAACCACGAGGCTACTCCCATCAAACTTCCGATGACAGTTTCCAGAAAAGAATGAAAGTACACACTTGTGATGAAAACCATGATGACCCACAAGCACTGGATGAAAATTCCGAAGAAGATCACTGCGTTATAGGCACAGACGTATACAGGGTACCCAACTCCAGTGAATGGCACGATGTCGCTGCCACCATCGAGGCGGTTCGGCTGATCATTCTCCCCAGCTAACGGATCACCATTGCTCGCAGTAGCATCTGCCGAGTCGCCTATTTGGATCTGGCCAAAATCCGTGAATGTCACACACTTTTTAACATGAATGAAGGGGAATTGTGAATCAAACTTGTAGAACAGTGCCAAGTACAACAGTGCAACTTCCTCGTGTAAAATAAGGAAACTGAAAATTAGCAGGAAGCAGTGACCAGAAATATCGAACCCTTGTCCGGTATAGTCTTTGATCAGCGACATCACTATCTTGGTCCAAAAGCACCATGACAATGTACCCAAAACACCCACACGGAACAGGCTGGACATAAAATACTGCTCTCGACGATTGATCTTCACGAACATTTCAGATACAGCGTTCAGTATTACAACCACTAGAGTCCATGCCCAAGCGCACTTGTTGAAAATCTGATTCCATGAATTTTGCGGATCTGGTCGAGTGCCTTCGAGTTCAGACGCAGGCGAATGCGACCGAATAACGGACCCACACAACACAACGACGAGTAAGAAACATGACATAAGATACGTCTTGAATATACGCCGTCTTACACGAATTCCATCAGAAATTTGACGTCCAGGATCCACATTTTCTTCAGACAGCCTCGATTCTCTAGCCGCTTCCCTTCTTTCGCGTAATTCAGTCATTTTAACGATGGGATCCCAACTGCCCCTCCAGCATTTTTTCTCTCTCGATATCACTGATTCACTCAGCCTATAGGTGATGACAAACCCATGTACGATACTTGGCACGCGTACCTTACCTTTCACGAGCTCAGTATGTAGTTTCGTTCCTAATTCCTATTATTTAACAGACATTCTATATAAACAGCTGGCACACTCATGAAGGTTCAGACTGACAAAAAAAACTGTTTTATTTGAATGAAGTATATATACACGACACGTACAGGTGTAGGTTATATAACATGTTGTCATTCTGCCGGTTACTTTGACCTCCTTATCTTAGAACAATGACTACTGTGTAGGGTTGATGGCGGTTTCGCAAACACTAATTAGTGGACTTCAGTCGCTTCTTATATTGACATGGAGGCCTAGGGTTATACAATATTGAGTAATGAAATTATGATGGTCCTCTTTTTACCCAAAACGCAATTGTTGCTATGAAAAACGATTTCCAGAACCCTAAATGTCACTGAAATGCAGAATATATGAATCTCTATCATGCCTATGCAGAAAATTGTTGGAATATGGTGAGGGTTGTATGTAACAGTCGTTAGAATTCACTTCAGTCGCTTCTTATATTGACATGGAGGCCTAGGGTTATACAATATTAAGTAATGCAATTATGATGGTCCTCTTTTTACCCAAAACGCAATTGTTGCTATGAAAAACGATTTCCAGAACCCTAAATTTCACTGAAATGCAGAATATATGAATCCCTATCATGCCCATGCAGAAAACTGTTGGAATAGGGTGAGGGTTGTATGTGACAGTCGTTAGAATTCTGCTTTGTGAATTTGTAGTGATCTATGTTTAGTTGTTTTTTATGGCAATAAAAAAGTTTCTCACCGATCGTTAGACAGTTACAGTGGTGAAATGCAATTTAAAATCCTGTTTAAAAAAGAACAAGCGCAATCGTAAACGTCTTGGTAGCTGCTGCCAAATCCCGTATGAGGTAGGGGTCGTCCGGTGAGAAATCGGTTGCGTCGAAAACCCCAAAATGGCAGTCGGATGGGGACGTATGGTGCGAAAATGAAAGTTGGTCACAAAACAAACGCCACGTTCCGAAACGCATAAATCAGCGATAACATTATTTTCGTTGAAAAATTCAAAATGGCTGCCAGGTGGGATCGTACGTTACGAAAATGAAAGTTGATCTCGGAACGATCGCCACGTTCCAAAACGTATAAATCATCGATAAAATTAGTTGCGTTGAAAAATTCAAATGGCCGCCGAATGGGGCTGTATGGTGCGAAAATGAAAGTTGGTCCCAAGTTGGTCCGCAATCAGTTTCGCCAAAATGCAAGATGGCCGCCATCAGGGCAGTGCGACGACGCCCACTTTCGAACTCATCTGAGATTTTTGATGGGCGGACATGTGTACCAAGTTTCGTGCCAATCGCATGTACGGTTCCAAAGTTATTCGCGAACGTTACGATAGGAAAAACGATTGAACGGACGTACGAACGAACGGAGAGACACGATGACTCCTTGAGCAGCTCAGCCGCAGCTAAAAATACAGTTGGTTCCATCATTTTTTAGCTCAAACCAGCTACTGGTTGTAATGGGAGCGTCACTCTATCTATCTATCTATCTATCTATCTATCTATCTATCTATCTCCTTGGTCTCGGACCTTGCTGATGTCGGTCTCGGTCTCGAAGTTTTGCTATTGGTCTCGATCTCGGTCTCGAAACCCCCTGGTCTCGGATGAGCTGGTCTCGACTACAACACTGACTGGTACTGATGTGAGTGAGCATATTGCATGGTTCCACCGAACTACTGCGACCCCTGGAGGAGACAAAATATTCGTGGGCGTTTGCGAACGCGAGAACAACGTTCGTACGCGTCGATCACGCAGGAACGCACTTGCGAACTCACGATTGATGTTCGTAATTCTTACACCACCAGGAGGCGGAACAGTTGCCGGACAATATCCACTCGGACAATTGACACCCGAAACGTGACTCGGACCCTAACCTCTAACCCTGACCCTAAGAAGCAATTTTGCTAAGTGGGAATTGCCCGGGTGGGAATTGTCCGGGTGTCCATTTTTTTGGCGAACAGTGCGTGCTTGGGCGGAAAATATCGGGAACGTATTCGCAACGAATGCTTCATCTACGTTGTATCATTACTGACAGAATAATTCAGTGAGAACTTGTGAAGCTAGTATGTGTCATACGGTAGGCAGGACTAACGATATGCTAGCCATGTCAATTGCACCTGTAATAATTTGAATAATAATAATAATAGAATAATGATAAAAATAATGATAATAATATACGTTTATAAGGCGCAAATACAGAGTTATCATGCGCCGAAACAATTAAGAAAAGTACAGGAACAACAGATGCTATCGGAACCAATTATTTTTTGTGTCTGACACTCAGGGGAACGAGTGCACACGTTCTTACATGGCTCGCAAACAGTCGGAAACTGGGGTCGAATGGAGAATTGAAGTCGTAGTATACCCTACATATGTTGAGGTTCCTCCCTTCATAATTTTGACTTCTCGCGGGGATTAGAAGATGCAATTAGGGATAACATTATGACATCATTTCATAAAGAAATTGACAGGAACAACACTGATACGTGTGATGTTTTGCGTCAAACTCGGGCACTCCATATTTTCATATATGTAATGCTACGAGTCTCTGGGTTCACAGAACCATGTACTGGAACTACCGATAGTCTGAGGGTGGACTATTCCAGCTAGTCTTTTTTTTTTGCTATCAAGGCAGGCGCAGCATTGGCGCAGGACACAGTAATTTCCCATATTTATTACATGCGTAGTTACTGCACACCAAAGCCACTATGATGCTGCAGAACGCTCTCAGGTTTTGTATGCAAAGCCATTGTTGACTATATAGGTCTTATTAGGCGTCTATAGTGCAACCAGATTGCGAAAAAACGCTGACTGATTAGTTCATCACGTGATCATTTAAGACCTATATGCCCACTGTGATGAATACTTGGTAAATATGAAATTCCGCCCAAACCAATTTTGGAGAAATGTGCCTTCATCAGCGTGTTTACAGCTCGGATTGATGGTTGATTACTGATTAGCAACTGTATATACACCAAACGTATATGTGTCCCTGTCGTAGTGTTGATATAACATAGGACCTATTCAGTCAACAATGCCTTTGCAGTACAAATTCTCACATTGATATTGCTGAAAACACTTCCACTAAATAATTTAGAACTTTGAGAGAATTACCTACGAAATTAATGGCATGACAAAGGGCAAGGACAAAGCTGTGGTAATCACTTATCAAGATGTGTTACTCAATGAAGCCTACTCATACACTATGAACCATTGGGCGAACTGTAGGCTACATTCTCCTCTCGCCATTATCGCATGGGAATTTACAGGGGTTTTGAGCTAAACTCGTTCTCAAATGATCCCCAGTGCTGCCAGATTTAGAAGGTTTATCGATTTGCTTTAACTGATCGATGGTAGGCACTACTGATGTTACATTCAGTTCGATAATAATTTGCCGCTCATTGGAGTTCACAAAAACGGGGCTGGAGTACTGGAGTAATAACACATGAAGTGAGGGCGGGCACCTGATTTTGTTGGGATTATAGATATAGATGATTAATGATATATCTACTTTCTTATATAGCGCTTTTCCACGTTAGTGACATGCTCAAAGCGCTTTACAGTTATTACCCTGTTCATATAGGAAGTGGTACGCACTCCGGCAATCCCGGAGAGTATGTGGCAGCAGATAACTCCGCGCAGATTGTACTCAACTCCCTCACAGGTTCCCAAGTCTGGGTGGGACAGGCACTGGAGATAAAGCATCTTGCCCAAGGACGCACCGGCCGTGATTTGAACCCGCAACCCATGGATCACGAGTTCAGTGCTCTACCAACTATCAATAACGATAAGGAACATATGATCGTGAATATTGGGCGGTAGAAGGAATCTGGTAGGCTATATAGTTCTAATACAGGATATTATTTATAATGGTTTCCAACACATTGAACACCGTCCTGTACTTCCTCGTATAGGCCTTTAATAATAATAAGATGAATATGACTATGACGTTGACTGAAGGTTAATGAACCAGTTCACGATTATCATGCGCATGTTCACTGACAGTGTAAAAGTTCGAGGACATAGGGAACTTCACATATTAACTTATTGTTACGGGGTGTTCCAAACTGCCATAACTCCTTAGGATTAATGAAGTTCTACCCAATTTCCGACTTCGTTATCGTATTAGGTGTGGGGGATTATCGGTGATGTTTCATGTCAGAGGATAAGAAATCGCAAAGGGTCGCTCTGCGCCGGAATAAACAATATCCCTATTGGTGTGTATACTGTTGAGGATGCTAAGGCTTTTACTCTTCCAATTTCTTATGATCTGTAGTGTTACTAGCGCCCAGAGCCTTACACAAATTACATGCCGCGAGTACATGAACTGTGTATCATTGTTAATAACAAATGGACACAATTGAAGCGAGTGAAATCCCCACATTGTCCGACAACGGGCCAGCGGCAGAAATTCAATATTCCTCAACATGACTACATGAACGAAGCACATGTACTTTGGACTTCCCCACGGAGAGAGAGAGAGAGAGAGAGAGGGGGAGAGGCATTCTCGGTAAAGGCGATGTGACCAGCGACCTCTTCAAGTCAACTACCAAATCATGCGATAAGTTGACCTTACGTGATCAAACTTGTGATTCATTTCTGAACGCTCTTACATGGCTCACAAACAGTCGGAAACTGAGGGTCGAATAGAGAATTGAAGTCGTAGTATAACCTACATATTCTGAGGTTCCTCCCTTCATAATGATGACCTTTCGCGTGGATTAGGAGATGCAATTAGGGATAAAATCATGACATCAGCTCATCAATATATTGTCAGGAACAACACTGATACGTGTGATGTTTTTGCGTCATACTGTGGCACTCCATAGTTTGATATATTTACTGTTACGAGTCTCTGGGTTTACAGAACCATGTACAGGAACTACCGATAGTCTGAGCGTGGACTATTCCAGCTAGTCATTTTTTTGCTATCAATGCAGGCGCAGCATTGGCGCAGGACACACAATTTCCCATATTTATTAAAGCGTAGTAACTGCACACCAAAGCCACTATGATGCTGCAGAACGCACTGAGGTTTTGTATGCAAAAGCATTGTTGACTATATAGGTCTTATTAGGCGTCTATAGTGCAACCAGATTGCAAAAAACGCTGACCGATTAGTTCATCACGTGATCATTTGAGATCTATATGCCTACTGTGATGAATACTGGGTAAATATAAAATTCCACCCAAACCGATCTGGGAGAATGTGCCTTCATCAGTGTATTTACAGCTCGGATTGATGGTTGATTAGCAACAGCATACACACCGAACGTATATAAGTGTCCCTGTCGTAGTGTTGATATAACATAGGACCTAATATTCAGTCCACAATGCCTTTGCAGTACCAATTCTCACATTGATATTGCTGAAAACACTTCCCCTAAATAATTTAGAACTTTGAGAGAATTACCTACGAAATTTATTGCATGACAAAGGGCAAGGAAGTGGTCATGATCAAAGGCTGTGTTAATCACTTATTAGAATGTGTTACTCAATGAAGCCTACTCATACACTATGAACCTTTGGGCGAACTGTAGGCCACACTGTCTCCTTTCGCCATTATCGCATGGGGACTTGCAGGGTTTTAGCGCTAAACTCGTTCTCAAATGATCCCCAGGGCTGCCAGATTTAGAAGGTTTATCGATTTACTTTTACTGATCAATGGTAGGCACTACTGATGTTACATTCAGTTCGATAATAATTTGCCGCTCATTGAAGTTCACAGAAACTGGGCCGGAGTACTGGAGTAATAACACATGAAGTGAGGGCGGGCACGTGATTTTGTTGGGATTATAGAAATAGATTATGAATGATAAGGAACATATGATTGAGAATATTGGGCGGTAGAAAGAATCTGGTGGGCTATAGTCCTAATACAGGATATTATTTATAATGGTTTGCTATACATTGAACACCGTCCTGTACTTCTTCGTATAGGCGTTTAATAATAATAAGCCAGTTCACGGTTATCATTGCGCATGCTCAAAGTGGCTAAACCTAATCAAACGTTCGGAATAAGACGAAATTTCACACATTTACCTATCGTTACGGGGTATTCTTGAACTGCCATAACTAGTTGGAAATTATGTAATTTCTTTTATCAATCTTCGACTATGTTATTGTCCTCAAGTGTGGGGGAAATGTCAGTGAAGTTTTATGGTGAAAAGATTCATAGTTTTCTCCAGGGGAGTTTCGAAAGATTGCCATACCTCCGAACGAGCGATATCTCCATTACGTTGTACACTCCGGCCCGGTCTACGCGCGCTTCCGAATGACCTTCGACACAGATCATTAGCATACAGCGTGAACAGGCTTAGTAATAAAATGAAGATGACTATGACGATGACTGAAGGTCAATGAACCAGTTCACGGTTATCATGGGCATGTTCACTGACAGTGTCAACGTTCGGGGACATACGGACCTCCACACATATACTTATTGTTACGGTGTATTTCAAACTGCCATAACTCGTTAGAAATAATAAAGTTTTACCCAATTGCCGACTTCGTTAGCGAATTAGGTGTGGGGGAATATTAGTGATGTTTTATGTCAAAGGATAAGAAGTCGCGGAAGCTCGCCCTGCGCCGATATAAACAATATCCCTATTGGTGTGTATACTGTTGAGGCTTTTACTCTTTCAATTTCCTATGATCAGTAGTGTCATTAGCGCCCAGAGCCTCACACAAATTACATTCCGCTCTACAGGAACTGTGTATCACTGTTAATAACAAATGGACACAATTGCGAGTGGAAACCCCACATTGTCAGACACTGGGCCAGCTGCAGAATTTCAATATTTCTCAACATGACTACATGAACGAAACACATGTACTTTGGACTTCCCCACAGGGAGAGAGAGAGAGAAAGAGGCATTCTCGGTAAAGGCGATGTGACCAGCGCCCTCTTTGAACTACCAAATCATGCGATAAGTTGACCTTATGTGATAATACTTGTGATTTATTCCTGATTTGCATTGTATCTTTACTAAGTTCTTTCGTATGAGGAACAAAGAATGCGTGAACAGTCTAACAATGCAACAACGATTCATCGTGATGTTGGCAGAATATACGGTAAAACAGTACACATGTTATTGATGATGTCACGCTGTCAGGAGAGTCACTCGCCGGGTATCGATCTTGTCCCGTCGCATGTGATGTCAATGAACGCCCGTGTCCTGTATACAGAGCCTGCAATATATGCTGGGGGCTCTGGTAAATGCTTATATTGGCACAGAAAACACATATTGTTGCCATATACCTGTTATATTGTTCTCTATAAAGTTATCAGTACACGCGCGTCCTCGAATGTGCAACGGTTACCTAAACTATATCGTCTCTCGGGAATCTCGGCGCCATCGCGTTGGCGATCAACGGGTATGGTTGGTCGTATGGGTTATAACCAGTGTTAGCGCTAGGTTTCAAAATTTAGGGGGGGGGGGATTTCCCCTCCTTCCAGAAATCCTGGGGGGATTTCAAGTTTTTGAGGGTCACTTTTCACAATTTGAGAGAGAATCGGGATCGCAGATTCTAAAATTCCTGATAAATGTGAACTTCTTCGACAATAATTGATCTTGTACTCGGTCTATGCACTAGCAAATTACAGTTGGGCATCAGCAGTACTGTTTAGAGGTTGCTAGATTCCGGTATGACCCAAAAAACGGAAAAGTAAAAAAAGGACTCTTTTCCCAACGCGGGATTGGCGCGAAAAGTGCGCAAAACGCGCAAATGCGCTGCTTAGCGCCAACACGGGTTAGCGCTAGGATTTAAAGTTTCAGGGAGAATTCCTCTCTTTCAGATCGTTTTTGGGGGATCTCAATTTCAATTTTAGAGAGATTTGGGATGGCAAATTCGAAAATTGACGATAAATGTGAACTTCTTCAACATTAATCGATGTTGTACTAGTTCTATGAATTAACAAATGACAGTTCAGTTGGGCAATAGTAGTACTGTTCTGGGGCTGCTGTAATCGGGCATGGCCTGAAAAAACGGAAAAATATTTTATTTATTTTTTCTTCTTTTTCAGGGGGGAAAAATGACAAAAATCCACCTCAATTTTTTAACCAATTGATGCGGGATTGGCGCGAAAAGTGCGCTGTTTAGCCCAAACACTGGTGTGTGTGTGTGTATGTGTGCGAATTTGTGTGTGTTACGTTACGCCCTCTGCAAACACAATATTAACTAGTGAACAAAATGGTGCAGATACTTCATACTTAGTATGTAGTTTGGCTATATGGAGTACGTGTTCCCTATTGTTTTTAGGTTTGGTCCAAGGTCATCTGGGGTCAAAGTTTCAAAACCTTGTAAACACAACAACTAGTGATCAAAAGGGTGCAGAGACTTCATACTTGGTATGTGGGATGGCCATGCAGAGTTCATTGTTTCAGGATTTGGGCGTAACACACGCACGCCTGCACCATCACACATTCCATTTCCCCCTGGCATGGATTCAATAATAATACATAGGGTAGAGTGACTAGTATTTGACCCCTAAGGAACGTTTTGCAGTAATTCCTCAGAGGTGAAATGAGATAATATGTTCCGAAATGCTACTGTTGGACATCGTCATAGGTAACATGTCACCATGAAAAGTATATGAATTCAGCCTTCCTCTTCAGAGAAAAGGCACCCTGAAAACCTGAATTCGCCTGCCCAGTATTCAACCCCCACTGACCAGTATTCAACCTCGAAGACCAGTATTCAATCCCCTGTCCATTTAACCCCCAAAATATTATTTAGTGGAGTGCAATCCAGATAAGGTGAACATACCCTACAAAATTGAAGTATATACTGTATATCTGCAAGGTCTATGACCACTTATGCTATATATAGAACAAACTTTATGCAGCATTTTTAAAGGAAATTTAGCCTCAATGTTTCACGTTTGGGTTTCTCTTACACTCAGTAGGCTTATGGTCTAATTACACACATTCCAATGCAAATTTATTGATTCCCGGATATTTCCTAAAATATATACTGGGAATTTCTTTGCAAAATTACTCAAATGACTTGACAGCAATGGATAATTGGAACAAGAGTGCCAATGGCACAGTAGCTCACCTGGAATGTGTGAATTTGTTGTGACACTGGTGCAACCTGATGAGAAGTGACTGATGCGCTGTTGATGTCATAATGGCATTTGGGATCTTAGACCGAAAAATCCTGAACATCCAAACCGCTATTAGAGCATCATTATGA